>PVHP010016972.1:0-35093 GCA_004024765.1 Zapus hudsonius | reverse complement strand
AAAAAAAAAAAAAAAAATAAAAGGAATGAAATGTTTTTTTCATTGATTCTGTAGTAGATAGAATTCTAAGATGGTTCACCTCCAGTATCTATGCCCTGAGAATTCCCCTCCCCATGGTGATGGATGGACCTAACCTGATCAGGTAAGCCTTTCAAATTTCTAGAAGTTAGCCATGGACATCAAAGAGATCTGTAGCTAGAGCAGATGCTTTCCTATTGACTTTAAAGGAACACACTGCCATGCTGTGAAGAGTGACATGACAAGGAATGACAGGCAGCAGCTAGTAAAGCAACCGTTGGTTATAATAGCCACTAGGAAACCAAAGACCTTATAGGCAGTCATGATGGTATGCATTATAGCATACTCAGGAAGTTGAGGCAGGAGGATCGCTTGAGCCCAGGAGGATGGGACCAGCCTAGGTGTTATGAGGGTTTGGATATGAAATAGCTTCTCAAAGGCCAATGTGCTGAAGACCAGCTGGTGGAGCCGATCACTGAGAGGTGATTGGATAATGACAACTCTGGCCTATTCAATGGGCTATTCCATTCCTGGATTCCTGATTTGATCCAGGTGTCCCCGACAAACAAATGAATGTGTTCTAGGTAATCGATCCTCAGCTGATGGCAGTTTGTGATTTACAACCTCGCTGGAGCTGTGTTGTTGGGGCTGGCTTATGGGGGTTATAAACCAGCTTCCCCTTGCCAGTATTTGGCACACCTTCCTGCTGCTGTTCTCAGTGCTGTGGCGGAGGTGATGTCCACCCCTCTGCTCATGCCATCATTTTCCCTGCCAGGATGGAGTTTCCCCTCAAGTCCATAAGCCAAATAAACCCATTCCTCCACAAGCTGCTTTTGTTTGGGGTCTTTCTGCACCAATTGGAAAGCTGACTTCAACAGTTTTGGTACCAGAAGTGGGGTCATCTTTTGCTGTTAGAACCCTGATCTTATGGTTTTGGGATTTTGAAAATGATCTGCAGGAGGAATGTGGAAGGAGTTGAAATCTCAGCCTAAGAGATGCCTCACAGTGCTGTGAGCACAGCTTCATAGACAATTCTGGTCAGAATTGAAAGACCTAAATGAAGTAAGAATTATGGACCATGTGATTTGGCTTACGAGGGTGAGAAAGAACTGTGCCAGAAGCAGTTTGCGTGTGAGGCTTGCTGCATTCTGCGTGCCTGTGTCCTGGAAACCTGTGCAGGGTTGTTTTACGTAAAGATGGACTGGTGTGAGCAGATGGAGATGGCACAGAAAGAAAGATCTTTGGGTCAAAACTGCTACCCATTCACCTGTAACTGTTTGAGAGATTACAACCATTGAGATTGGGCCAGCTGGTCTGCATTGGAATAACAGGAAGAATGCAGACTCTTTGAAGTAAGGGGCCTGAATGCTTTGTTCCCCCCTGGATTAACAAGTTGGCAGCCCACCTGGTTCTGTGGAATATAACAAATGCAAGAAGAGAGGATCACTGATTTTGCAACACAGTTTTGTTTTGAAAAATGGCCATCAGAGTGTGAAGCAGGTGTACTAGGTTGCCTGCATGGAGACCCATGGAGCCATGAAAATGAACTGTGGGTTGCAATGGAGACCCAATAACATGCCAGGAATATGGATGGGTGCCAAGGCGAGCTGCCAGCACCAGATGAAGTTTTCTGGGACTGTGAGTAGCCAAGCTGGAGGGGTGGAATCAGATCTCCAAGAGACTTGCTATTAGTTAGAATCATTGAACTTGGAGTTAGAGATTGATGGTGCCCTGCTTGTTTTAAATCTTGCATTGGTTCAATCTGTTTTTGCCATGCCTCATGTTTTGCAGTGTGAATGTTCTGTGCCATTATGTTTTTTTTGTATTATTGCACAATTGAAAGCTGTGGGGACTTAAGAGTTGAGCTGAACACATTGTATTTACATCATGTATGATTATTAGTTTGTGGGGGCCAGGGGCGGGCTGTCATGGTTTGATCCAGGTGTCCCCCACAAACAAATGAATGTGTTCTGGTAATCGATCCTCAGCTGATGGCAGTTTGAGTATTACAACCTCTCTGGAGCTGTGTTGTTGGGGACGGGCTTATGGGGTTATAAGCCAGCTTCCCATGACCAGTGTTTGGCACACCTTCCTGCCCTTGTTTGCAGTGCTGTGGTGGAGGTGATGTCCACACCTCTGCTCATGTCATCATTTTCCTGCCAGGATGGAGTCTCCCCTTGAGTCCGTAAGCCAAATAAACCCATTCCTCCACAAGCTGTTTTTGTTTGGGTTATTTCTGCACAGCAACTAGAAAGCTGACTGCAACAAATGGGTTAATCCATTTCTGGATTCATATTTCGATGATATTATTGGGAGGTGGGGCCTGAATGGGTGGGTCACTAGGGACATGTTACTAGGTGCTGGGAGCTTTGTCCTCAAACTCTCCATTGGTTTTCACCTCCATTTCGAGCAGGTGAGCCTGGGGCTTTTTATTTTATTTTTTAATATTTGTTGTGGTTCCTTCTCTCACTGCTCCTAACAAGAGGTTTAACATCTCCAAAGAGAGGCAAAAGAAAAAGAACAGAAGGAAAGGAGGAGTAGATTCCAGTAGAAGGGAATGACTTTAATTTAGCCCATAGGATTCTTTGGGATTTGACCCAGATCTTTTTTCCCTGACCTTAGAATTCCAAAGGCACAGGGAGAGGAGGAACTGGTAGCCACTCCCTGGATCCCAGAGGCAGAGAAGATATAGGCAGATGAGAACTCAGGCCTTAACAGTGTCTCCTCGTCCCACATGGGACCGCTGTACACTTTGTGCAGGCAACTTGTAACATTTTGGTTTCATCTTGAGAAATTTGGTCCCCAATGTGCTGGCTGGAGGATATAATCTGTGCATCACCTCATGGCTATGACAAATAGCCTTTGTTCTCACCATGTGAAGTGAAATACAGTGGTCTCTCAGTAAACTTTCTCTTAACATGGTGGCATTGGCCTCAGCAGGAGTGATGCTGTCCCCAAAGGTAGCATGCCCAAAATAATAAAGATGCCTCCAAGAAATTGAGAGTCCTTTATAGTCAAGATAATACTTGTGAGCCATATGAGACCTCGGATTCCTTAGCCATTAACTCCATGGACACTTTGGCACCTGAGCACAGAGACAACAGCCTACCTGGAATGTGGGAAGAGTGATCCCATAGTTCTCTGGCCCCAGTTATAGTTTACACGATTAATGGAACTTCCTTCTCTCTTGCTTGCCTAAAGCACCTACTGTTAGACTCATTCCTCAAACTAAGACAACCAAGTCAGAACATTATTCCCAGGGCCTCTCCCCTTCAGAGACTTTGTAAATACACACTGTGCATTCAGACTTGTTTCAGGTATTGTGTAGGCACTGACAAAATAAAATAGTATTTAGTGGACATTGAACAAGTGCTGGAATGTTTGAAATGCTTTTTCATGCATCCTCTCATCTGATCCTTAGCATTTCTATGAATAGGTTCTGTTTATTTTCACCCCACCTTCATGAAGATGAGGAAGCTGAAATGCTAAATAACTATTCACTGATGCAGTCAGCTTCTTGTCGATGGGACAAACATCCAAGCAGAAGCAGCTTATGGAAGGACTATGATTATTTCAGGCTTATAGATCCAAGGAAAACACCATCAATAATGGAAGCAGCTGGCTCACTTTCATAGATCAATAGCAGTGACACACCATAAAACAGCCAGCCACCAAATACCAAAAAAACAGAGCTAGAGCTCCAAATTACTCACCACACACTTAAGGCTGGGCTTCCAGATCCACCCCCAATGGAGAACCAAGATTCAAGCCTGAGTCTATGGGAACATACATTTAAAACACTACAACTGATATTTGGCAAGTACATAATATGTCAAGTCAGGAAGGTGGGATTTGAACATAGGCAAGTGGACTGCAGAGCCCATGAGTGCTACATAAGATATTCAATTCCTGGATGACAAAGAAAATGAATGTACCTGGGAGCACGGTTTGGTGGCACATGCCTATGAGCCCAACAAGAGGGAGATAAAGGCAGGCAAAATGTGAGTTTTAGGCCCCCCAGGGATACATAGCAAGTTCTAAGATATGCAGAGATATATAGGGAGGCCTAGTTTCAAGGAAACTCCCTAGATAAAGTGAGAGAAGAAGGAAAGAAGAAAGGAGGGAAGGAGGGAGAGAGGATGCAAAAGAAAAACTTGAGTGTATTGGGAATTACAAGGGCTGATTCTCCCTTTTAACAAATTATCCTTGCATCCTCACTCAAGTTATAGTCCCCCTATGGGCCTCAGTCCTTACATTTGTAAAATTAAGAAGCAGGATGTTATCATGATTTATTAGATACTTAGTTAACATATTAAAACAATGGGTTCCATTGTGACATTTTCATATATACATCTCATATTTTACTCATATGTACATTGCATATACCACCCCATCCACCCCTTGAATGGCCCTCTTTCTCCCCCTAAATAGTCCTACTTCTGCTCTCATGTAATAGATCTCAATACATAGGTAGATATAAGTACAGGTATACAGATTTCATATGTGACACAAAATATGCAATACTCTGAATTTCATTCTTCTCCATTATCCTCTCTTATTCACCCATCCCTACTCACTATGGACCTCTTCCTCCCATCATAGAGTCTCCTTTCTGCTTCTACTTCAAGTCACATATATGATGTGTGTATGTGTGTACTACTTGTACATCCATGTCCATTGCTGCTCTATTCACAATAGCTTTAAATAGAATCAGCCTAGGTGTCCATTAACTGATGATGAAAATGTGGTACATATACACAGTCGAATTTTATTCAGCTGTTAACAAAAATAAAATTGAGAAATTTGCGGGAAAATAGATGGACCTGGACAATATTTTATTGAGTATGGTAATTCAGGCTCAAAAGACAAAAGCTGCATATTGTTTTCTACATGTGGAACTTAGAGTCAAATTTTCAGACCTGTGATTTCAACTTGGAGTGCCTGCAGAGACCAGAAATTTAGTAAAAGGCTGGGGGAGAGGAGACTTAAGAGGAGAAGATAATTTATATGAAGGTGGGTATGGGCAATGAATGGAACTACCTTATAAAGATGGATAATGCTGCTCCCAGTAGCCATGATTTATCAACCAATAATATCAGTGCCACATGTGGGACACCTCCATGTGAGTTGTTGGTCAAGGAATCTCTAGAGGCCTCCACAATAATATAGTCTATTGTCATGGTTCTTGGTGGCCCACCAGAATTAAATAGTAAGACCCACACACACACTGCTAATGACACAACACACTTTGGTTGCAGGCCACAGAGAAATCAAGTGGAAACTGAGATGGAATCTTGCTCACTGCTGGCTAGTGTTCATAGTGCTAGGAGGTGCTACTCAGGCTGCTGAGGAAAACAAGTCCTGCATACTACAATAGTGACCTACCAGGAAACACATGATACAACAGTGACATTACTGTCACAAGAGAACCAACCCCTCTGATTGGATTGGTAGATCACTCCACAAGAGGGAATTCATGTCTATTATTGAAACCATGTCAAAAGCCCATGGCTAAGGAGACCACAGGACTCTACTTCTGTAATCCTAGCACTGAAGAGGCAGAGACACAAGGATCCTGGGTCTTGATGCCTAGCTAATCTCACTGAATAATTGAGTTTCTGGTTCAGTGAGAGATCCTGTCTCAAAAAAAAAAGAATAGGTGGAGAGTAATTGAGGAAGAAATCCAACATCAATCTCTGGCCTCCATGCACACCTGCACACACACACACACACACACACACACACACACACACACACACACACACACGAACACATACACCCACAAACACCAAACAACATGATAAATAAGTAACCAATAATTGTAAAATCATAGCAAAGGGGAAAACATGTGAGGCAAAAAAAGGGGAAAAATAAAATCAACATAGGGACATAGGTTTACTGAGTGCTCAAACAGTAGAGCTTGCCAGGTGGAAAAAGGGGTCAGTTGAAGTTGGTGACTCTCCTGTTTCATCTGTTGTTGGAACTGGTTCTATTCACGAGTTGTGAGGCAGAATTCCATTCCAGAAATTTATAGAAGATCTGAAACCACTTCTTTTCTTAATTCATAAAATTAAAAGGAAGGGAATTATCCCTAACTCTTTCTATGAATCCAGATTATAATTTTTGCAAAACCAGATAGAGACACAACAACAAAAGAAAACCACAGACCAATATCCTTAATAATCATAGTCACAGAAATTCTTAATGGAATTTCAACTTGAAAACCAAATTCAAAAGCATATTAAAATATTTTTCTTTTAAAAATGGGCTGGAGAGATTGCTCAGTGGTTAAGGCACTTGCCTGCAAAACCTAACAACCTGAGTTTGATTCCCCAGTGCCCACATAAAGCCAGATGAACAAAGTGGATTTTGTTTGCAGAGGCTAGAGGCCCTGGTGCACCCATTCTCTCTCTCTCTCTCTCTCTCTCTCTCTCTCTCTCTCTCTCTCTTTCTCTCTCTCTCTCTCTCTCTCTCTGAACTGAATGAACAGAGTGCTCAAAGAAGAAATAAAAAGCTCTAATAAATATTTTTGAAAATGTTGGTTATCTTTTAGTCATCATGGAAGTGCTTAATGAAAACTACTTTGAGAATCCATCTCATTCTGATCAAATGGCTATCATCAAAAAATCAACTGACAACAAATTCTGGCGAGAATGTGGGGAAAGAGGAACCCTTATTCAGTGTTGTCCAACAACTATGAAAATCAGTATTGAGGTTTCTCAAAAAGTTAGAAATAGACTTTGCTACACCACTCCTGGCCATATACCCTATGGACTCTACACTTAGCTATAGAGATATTTGCTGACCCATATTTATTGCTGCTCTATTTACAATAGCCATGAACATGAAATTAGCCTAGATGCCCATCAACAGATGAATGGATAATAAAGTTGTGGTACATATACACAATGAAGTTTTATTCAGATGTAAATAAAATGAAATTATGAAATTTGCAAAAATTGAATGGATCTGGAAAATGTTATATTAAGTGAAGTAACTCCAAGCTCAAAAAGAAAAACACCACATGTTTTCTCTCACATGTGAATCCAAGATTTGAATATTTAGGTTTATATGTAAGTTGGAATAAAAGTCAGTAGTGCAGGTTAGGAAGCTAGTAAGGGGCCAGGACAGAGGAGGAGGGTGGAGAGTTAGGGAAGAAGATAGTAGATATGTAAGCAGAGGGACAGAATAAAGGGGTTGGAAAGGTCTAAGTGGGGTCAGGGGAGGGGGGTAGAGGAAAGGAGGGATCCCAGCACTAAGGAAGCTGAGGTAGGAAAATCACAAATACTAGGCTAACCTGGGCTATGTAGTGAGTTGGAAGCTGGCTTGGGCTACATACTGTGTGTGTGTGTGTGTGTGTGTGTGTAAGAGAAAGAGAGACAGAGACAGTAAAAGAGGGGTTTTTCTGGAGAATAAGGGAGGGAGGAAGGAAGGGAGGGAAGAAAGTAGGGAATGAGGGAGACAGAGGGCAAGAGAATGAGAGATTTGGGGAGGGAAGTAAGGAAGGAGGAAGAGAAGGGAGAGAAACACAGAGAGAGATGCTTCTGACTAATCCTGCTGTGCTTTGTTCAAAGTGTTGGTGAACAAATGGGCCTAGATCCTTTTCCCAAACTCCATTTGTCTCAAAATAATACCCCTTTGACTTATTTTTCATTTTCCCAGGACAAGTGGGTTTATGAAAAAAAGAAAACTAAATGCAAAAGGGATGTTACGATCATGACCCTCAGCTTGTACAATGGGCTCTTCTTTGGCCCATAAAGTCCAAGGGCTGGGAAATAAGAAACAAAGACCTTGCTTACATAAAATATAAAATTATCAGTTTTTAGTAACAACTTTTTTCTGAACTACAATGCCCACTGTATTGCTGTTCTTTTCTTATCCCTATCTAGGCTTTCCCATGCTTGTATTTCTTCTTTCATCTTCTATCGTTTCTATCCCTTATTTTGAACATCTCCTTTATATGCTATGGTAGATAAGTGAATTCATTGGGAAAATTTTGCTGCTTGTACTGAAGTGTTCTATTAAAAATGCTCAAATCAGATGTGTAAAGCATTACATATTTTTACTTTGAAAACTTCATATAAGCTGCTTTAATAACACAAAGCCTTTTGTTGATTTTTCTAACTGATCCACTAGATAAAGTCTCCCTTCCCTACCAGGCCTGGAGCATTATGAGGCTCTTATCAATAAATGTCCACAAGGATTTGGGTGGCTCCAGATATGCCCAATTTCCTCCAGTGGCCAAACATCTCAAAGAACTCCAACTCATGTAATAAATTTATATCTATATATAAAGTCTAGAATGCAATTGTTAGATAAAGAGGAGACTGTCTACAGCCATACCACCCTGAATGGGCCCAATCTTGTCTGATCTCAGAAGCTAAGCAGGGTCAGGCCTGGTTAGTACTTGGATGGGAGATAAAGAGGAGGCTGAACAAAACCCATGCTCTAAGCAGATTTCACTTGGAAGGCATATTGAGGTTCCTTAGAAGTGTACAGTCCTCCTGACCCAGCCAAGTGGTGAATCTCGGAAGACCCTGAGGGAGAGAACAGCCAGCAGATGGACAGTGGGAAAGTGCCCTGAGCTTACTGAGTGTAGTAGTTCCTTTTTGGTGCTGTGACCAAATACCTGACAAGAGGCCACACAAGGAAGGATTATTTCAGCTTCCAGTCCATCACAGCAGGGAAGGAATGGTGGCACCAGTGTGAGGAGGCAGAGAACAGTTTCCTCACTAGCTTTCTTCTTTTTCTTTAGTCTGAGACCCCAGGCCTTGGAATGTTGCCACCCACAGTGAAGGTACATCTTCCCACTTTACAAACATAATCTAGCTGGGTGTTGTTACACAAGCCTTTAATCCCAGCACTCAGAATGCAGAGGTAAGAGGATCTCTGTGAGTTCCAGGCCAGCTTGGAACTACAGAGTGAGTTCCAGGTCAGCCTGAGCTACAGTGAGACCTACTAGGAAAAAAGAAAAAAAAAATGGGGGCTGGGGAGATGGCTCACTGGTTAAGGTGTTTGTTTGTAAACCCTAACAACCCAGGTTTGATTCCCAAGTACCCACTTAAAGCCAGATGCACATGGTATATGTATGCCCATGCAGATGGTATTTTCAGTGGCAAGAGGCTCTGGCACACCAATTCTTCCCCTTTCTCTTGAATTAAATAAAAACTTTTTTTTTAAATCTTAAATAAATATTTATTGTCCATAATGTGTTACATTATTCAGTGGGCAAACAATGAGTTGTTATCCCCAATTCCCCAATGACCCCCTCCCCATCCACAATCAGCTGGATATCCTCCTCCATGTACCATCTGGATCAGTCCTTATGGCAGGGAACCTGGATAGCCTAGTACTCACCCCGGTCCTCCTGGCCCAAGTGTGTTGTTGCTGAAGGGTGCCATGCCTCTGGATAGTCTCCCCCACCACGGCTCTTACAATCTTTCCGCCCCCTCTCAGGATAGTTCCCTGAGTTGTGGTGGATGAGTATTAAGGCTGCTCTAAGATTGTGAGTTTAGGGGTCTTTGTGTCGAAGATCGTTGGTTTCTGTCCCACTGGCTTATTTTGTGTTGATTGAATGGCTGTGGCTGTGGGCCCCTTGTTCATCCCGTCATTCTCTGTGGGGTTCCATTTGGATCCTCCATGGTATGGCTGTGGTGGCTTCTCCCTTGCCAGAATCTCAGAATCTATGGTCGGTTGGTTGGGTTAGATGGGCCCAGCTCTCTCGCTGCATCCTGAAAGATACAAGCACAATCTCCATCGGAGAGTGTGATCAGTGTAGGTTAATAAATATACACATTTTGGTTTACCTAGATTCTATTTTTAGTAGCCTCCCCGTCAATCACTCCCACAGTGCATCTTGTCTTAGGAGCCCAAGAGTATGGGATCCAGTAACTATCGCCATGAATCCCAAGTTCCATACAAGGGGTCCCCCAAACTAAGTGGAAAATTGGTTGAATTTGAAGGCTGTTGATTGTCTCCCCCATGCCCAGGCTCCACCATTGCACAAGTGCTCCTTTCTTGGTTTGCTGTTCTCTCCCATTAGGGGGTGTGGTCAGCCTACTCATGACCACAGATTGTGTTTCGTGTCAGTGGTCTCTGTTTACTCCAGCTGTTGTTGATCATTTTCCCATGGCAGCCTATGCAGTGCCTTCTAGCACTACACTAACTGCCTTCTGGGGGCTGGATACCGTTCCAGACGTTGAAGGGTCTCTCGATGATGGTTGATGGCATTCTGTGGTTTCTTCAGCAACAGGGTTTTGCCTCAGGCCTAGGGAGGGCACCTAAGAGTTTTGACAGAATTCTGTCTTGTTGTTGGAATCTCATGAGTTGCTTTGGTCAATAGCTCAGTGAGGGAAGGAACCATTGGTTGGAACCAGGGGTTGTCAGGCTGATCTAATTATTCACAAGCTTAGACTCTCTCCCCTACCACTCATGGTCCCTCTTGCCAGATGACGCTCACTACTTACTCAATAGGTTACAATATGCTCATGAGGATTTCATGTTTTTGAACCTAATGTGGTTTACCCTCAAGCTTAAGCCATTCCCCTCCCCTCATCCCTTCCCACTCATTCATAACCTTTCACTTCTTACTACTAGTCTGCATAAAGAACACGGTTATCCTGGTTAAGGACCACATATGAGGGAGAATATGTGGCATTCAATTCCCCATTATTTTGAGTGTTCGCTTAGTAAGATCATCTTGAAGTCAGACCATTTTTTCCTAAATTTCGATATGTCATTTTTCCTTTCAGCTGAGAAAAATTCCATCCTGTAAATATACCACAGTTTCTCTGTCCATTCCTCCATGGATGGGCATTTGGGTTGATTCCAGTACTTGGCTATTATGAATTCAGCTGCTATAAATATAGTTGTACAAATGTTTCTGTGTTGAGATGTGACATCTTGTGGGTAGATGCCTAGTAGAGGGATAGCTGGGCCCATTGGTAGTTCTATGTCTATTCTGTTTAGGAGCCTCCACACTGCTTTCCATAGTGGTTGAACAAGTTTGCAATCCCACCAGCAGTGAATGAGGGTTCCTCTTTCCCCATATCCTCGCCAGCAATGATTGTTGTTGGTTTTCTTTATTATTGCCATTCTGATCGGGGTAAGGTGGTATCTCTTTGTGGTTTTGATTTGCATTTCCCTGATGCTTAGGGATGCTCAGCACTTTCTCAGGTGAGAAAAGGCCATTTGTGTTTCCTCCTCTGTGAATTCTCTGTTGAGATCAGTGCCCCATTTTGTGAGGGGGCAATTTGGGTTGTTGCTATTAATTTTTTTGAGTTCTCTGTAGGTTCTGGAAATCAGGCCTCTGTCTGTGTTGTAGCTGGCAAAAATCATCTCCCAATTTGCAGGGGGTCTATTGACTTTGAGAACTTTATTTTTGTCTGTACAGAAGCTTTTGAGCCTGATCAGGTCCCATTGGTTAAGTGACTGTTGCACTTCCTGGGCTACTGGAGATTTGCTCAGGAAGTTGTTCCCTACTCTTATCTCATGTAAGGTTCCTCCAACTTTTTCTTCCAGGCTATTCAGGGTTACTGTCTTTAGCAATAAGGTGTGTTTCTTGTAGGCAACAGATGGAAGGGTCCATTTTCCTGATCCAACCTGCTATCCTGTGTCTTTTTATATGAGAGTTGAATCCATTTACATTCAAAGTTATACTGTGAGGTTTGCCATGTTGTAGAGAATATGGAGGCTGGTATCTGAGCTGTTGCTGCTATCTCTTTTGTGTTACCTTGTTTGTTCTCTGTTCCTTTCCTGGGGTCGGTTGTTCGTTTCGTCTGCAAGGGATATCTCATGAAGTATCTTTTGAAGGTTTGGATTTGTGCTCAAGTAATTGTAAACCTGATTAGTCTCGTGGAATACTTTAATTCCTCCATCAATTATGATGGATAACTTTGCTGGGTAGTCTAGGTTGGAATCCATTCTTCTTTAGGCCTAGAATCGCTTTGTTCCAAGCTCTCCTGGCTTTTAAAGTTTCTATGGAGAAGTCTGACGTGATTCTGATGGGACTTCCTTTATATGTGAGTTTCCTTTCTCTCGTTGCTCTCAGGACTCTCTTTATCGTCAATGTTTGCCATTGTAACTACGATATGTCTTGGGGGGGGTTCCTCCTTTGGTCCAATTTGTTTGGGGTCCTCCGTATCTCTTCTAGTTGTACAGGACTATCTTTTGCCAAGCATGGAAAGTTTTCTTGAATAATTCTGTTGAAAATATTTTCTATGCCCCTCATTTGGTTTTCTTCTCCTTCCGGGGATCCCCGTGATCCTGAGATTAGGTCTTTTTATGGTATCCCACATTTCCCTTGAGACTTGTTCACTTGCTCTTTTGAATTTTGTCATGGTTCTGATTTCCCTTGAATTCTCCTCTGTTCTGTCTTCCATGTCTGAGGTTCTGTTTTCCCAGTGATTGATCCCGTTGGTAAGTGATTATAGGGATGTTCTTATTAATTCTATGTGGTTTTTGTTTTCTGCAACATCATTCTGGGTTGCTTCTATCATCCTGTTGAGATGTGATTTCATTTCAAGATTTGACTTAATTACTTCTTCTTGACAGTCATTCTTATATTTGCAGATGTCTTCGGTTAATTTGGAAAGCTGGTTTTTGATACCTTCAGTTTGTTGGCTTGTCTTTAGTTCTGATATGTCTCTTCTGACGTCCATTTGGTTCTCTTCTAATATATTAAGCCTGGTGGCAAAGCTAATGAGCTGAACTTGTACCCATTCAATATGTTGGTCCATCTTTTCTTGCATGACTAGCATTAAGTTTTTCTTAGTATCTGTGCCAGTATGATCGGGGTTTAGTGTCATGTCATCCTGTTCCTGCTTCTGCTCTCTCTCTTTAGTAGTGTTGTCGTTGTCATTTGGTGCAGTTTCCTCAGCTGGTGTATTATTCTTGCGTTGAGGTCTGCCCATTTCGATTCCACTTGAGTTTGTTGGCGGAATGCCTTTGAGATATCTGCAGGGGTTGGTGGGTATGGGGGATGGCAGAGCGCAGTGCGCAGTGGGGTGGGTTTAGTTGTCGGGGCTGTGGGGGTTGGTGGTTGTGGGGATGGGTAGTGTACCCCTGGATGTTGTGGGTACTGGGGGTGGTGACACCAGATTAGGCTGGTCAGGGGAACAGGCCCACAGAGGTCTGTTGTCCCAGGGGATGGGGTCGTCAGGGGGAGTGGCAGAGGGGTGAGGCTGCTGAGATCCCTGGAACTCATGTTGCTGGGATCTCTGAGTACAGATAGAGGGGCTGATGGGTTCCTCAGGCACAGAAAAGGAGCAGGACAGATGCGTTGGAGGCTGGAGTTCGGCGGAAGGGCTATGTAAGAACCCCCGGTCGAATGGGTGAAAGAGAAAGAAAAGAAAAAAAAGGATTAAAAACCAAAATAAAGAAGAAGACAAAGTAGCGAGGGGGCAGGTGCGCAGCAGACGCCCTGGAAGCTGGTGGGCGGGAGGAGGGGCTATGAAGGAGCCTGGGTCCTGGTGAAAGAGAAAGAAAGAAAAAAAGGCGAGGGGGGAGGGGCGCAGCCGATGCGCTGGAGGCTGCAAGGTGGGGGGAGGGGCTACGAAGGAACCCCGGTCCTGGTGAAAGAGAAAGAAAAATAAATAAAATAAAAAAATAAAAGGGCGAGGGGGTAGGGGCGCGGCAGACGGGCTGGAGGCCAGAAGGCGGAGGGAGGGGCTACGAAGGAGCCCCTGGTCCCGGTGAAAGAGAAAGAAAGAAAAAAAAAGGCTAGGGGGAGGGGCGTGGCAGACACGCTGGAGGCCGGAAGGCAGGGCGAGGGGCTACGTACAGATGGCCGATGGAGAAAGAATATTAATATAAGAAATAAAATTTTTAAAAACCGACAAAAAGTTGAAAAAGAAAGACACGCAAGTGCCCGGGAGGGGCGGGATAGACAGAGGGCGGGAGGGTGGGGACTGAAACACAAGGAAAGCCGCCGAATGAGAGCCTCAGGCGGCCGGCGGGCAGAAGCTGTTCTGGCACAGCCTGCCTGGATGACTCACTGCCTCCTACGAGTGCTGGTCCACGCTGGTGGCTTCCAGTCATGCGGATCCTTTGCTCCGAGGTGCCTGAAATTCAGCGGGTGGCCACAGCTTGTGTCCACGACCTGGATCCCCGCTGAAAACCCTGACCCTTATTTCCCGAGGTGTGTCTGCTAGTCAGCCATCTTCCCTGGAAGTCCCAATAAAAATATTTTTTAATTGTCAGTGTTTACAGAATCTCCTATACCTGTCAGGTCCTTCAAGGGACTCTATGGCATTTGTTTGTAGAGGCCCTGGCTTCTGCTCAAATACTCTCTTATCATTTTCCCTGATTTTTTTTTTCAATAAACCACCCCTTAAGCGCTTGTCCAGATTTCTTCACCTGTGGCCATGAGGAAAGGCCTTTGGGTTCACAGAGTCTCTCTTTTCCACCTCAAATGCCTCAGGTTGCCCCAGATTCCCTACAAGAAAATAAGTCACTAATGAAGAGACCCTAAAAGGCCCCCTGGTGGTTTGCAAGGAGAAAGAATCTACTGTAAGACAGCTAGGACATCCAGAAGGAAAAGCTTATTGCTGATCTGGGACCAATAACATTGTCTTTATCATCTCCCACAAAATGACCATCATCGCCCTTGTCTTCCTAGAGCATGCATTTTCTCTAGCCTCTGGTATAATACAGTGAGTACACAAAAAGGGTCCAGGAAAGCCAGGAGACACTTGCACCCCTTTTGTCCCAGCACTTAGGAGGGAGAGGTAGGTTGATCAATGAGAGTTCCAGACTACATAGTAAATTCCAGGTCTGCCTGGGCTAGTGCGAAACCCTACCTCAAAAACAAAAAGAATTCTTTGCCAGGTGTGGTGGTGCATGCCTTTAATGCCAGCACTCCCTTGAGAGGCAGAGGTGGAAGATTGCATGAGCTGCAGGCCAGCCTGAGACTACATAGTGAACTCCAGGACAGCCTGGACTAGACCAAGGTGCTACCTCGAAAAACCAAAAAGTAAAATTAAATTTAAAAAAATTAAATAAAAACATGAAAAATAAAAAGGATCCTGTTAATTTCTACAGCATGGACTCATGGCCATAGATCGAAGGTATATCAGTGGGGAATGAGGCCAGAGACCTGGAAATGGACCTTTAAACTAGTTATCGAGGACAGTTTTACATGTGGATCAGCAGAGTTTTAAGAATCCAGGCACATAGTATACTGAAGCCTGTGGTCAAAAGATTAATTTACAATCCCGTGTTTCTGATGTTTTTTTCCCCACATTAGTACCCTCAAGAAACATTTTTCCCCCTCTAATAGCACCTCCAATAAATCTTAATATAGGCAAACAAAAAATAGCCGGGCGTGGTGGCACACGCCTTTAATCCCAGCACTCGGGAGGCAGAGGTAGGAGTATTGCTGTGAGTTCAAGGCCACCCTGAGACTACATAGTGAATTCCAGGTCAGCCTGGACTAGAGCAAGACCCTACCTCGAAAAACAAACAAACAAACAAAAAATCCAGGCTCACCACCAGAAGAATGGATGCATGCTGAGGTAGTGGATAAGATAAATGAAAACTTCTACCTTGAAATAAATTTAGAAACTCAAGATGCTAAAAAAAAATGGGCAATTTTTCTTAAATCCAAAATCTCCTTTCTCCTTCATCCCTCCTGCTTTCTCCTTCTTGTGTTCCACCTCTTGCCACCATCTCCCATCCGTGGACCAGGTGAGTCCTGGAGACCTGCCAAGAAAGGCAGCACTTTACCAGACACAGGCACCCGCACCCCTGCACGAGCTATCCCAGGGGCGCACTGCCCAGGCCTTGGAGTTCACACCCCTGTGCGGGCCACAAGTTCGACTCCCGCGTGGCCCACGCCCCTCCCCTTCCTAGGGCCCTTTCTAGCTGCCCCTCCTCACCGCAAGCGCCCGGCTAGGGAGGGGAGTGCCCCCTACATGGCCAACCGGGCACTCTGCCACCCTCCGTTGCACAGGCCGGCTTCGGCTTCAGCGACACTTACTTTACCACCCACGGAGCTGCGCTGAAGGCAGGATCTTTCCAAGCTGTGCCCGCTGGCTGGACTGCTTCCGAGCCCACGCTGTTGGCATGCCCTTGGCAGCTGCCACGAGGGAGCAGCTCTGCGCCCCAAGCACCTGAATGCTCTTAGCCCCAAACCAGAAGCAAGAACTAGCTAGCTAAAGTTTGTTCCCTCGAAGCTTGTCTTCTGAACCAAATCCAGAAAGAGCTGGACTTGCTTCGCCTTCTTCAACCTGGATGCAAATTACAAGACGCTATTTATTTATTTGTTTGTTTGTTTGTTTGTTTGAAAGTCAGAAAAAGGCAGATACAAAGAGGCAGATACAGAGAGAGGATGGGTGCACCAGGGACTCCAGCCACTGCAAACAAACTCCAGACGCATGTGCCACCTTGTGCGTCTGGCTTTATGTGGGTACTTGGGAATCAAACTCAGGTCCTTAGGCTTTGCAGACAAGTGCCTTAACCCCTCAGTCATCTCTCCAGCCCCAAGACACTCTGTCCTCTCTATCCCCATGGACCTAACGACCCACCCATGAGGAAAATTTGGAAGAAAAATTTTATCAGAGCAGGGAAGGATGCTCAATGAAATATAAATGAAGAGCTTTCTGGCATTTTTGGCTGTGCAGCCTGGGAGGGAACAGAGAGAAAAGAGAAGATGAGACAGAAAAGGAATTTCAACAGCAGGGCTGCAAATAGCCCCTCCTTTATCTGAGTGCTGTTTTGGACCCACCCATCTTCACTATTCTTCATCAATGGTAAGGAAAACTATTCATTCCCTGAGGCCAAAAACCAAAACTGTGAGGATTTGCTTAGTCAGGTGTGGTGGTGCACACCTGTAATCGAAGCTCTTTGGGAAGCTGAGGCAGGAGGATCTGGACTTTGAAGCCAGCCTGAACTAAATAGCAAGATCCTGCTCCTTCCCTAAAATGCTTAAAGTTGTAAAATCTTTCCCACATTTTAGAAGGAAGTCCCTACTGAAGATTGCATGATATGCACCAGCACCTCACTTACATATGGCTTCTATTATGCAGATCCAGAGATATTGCTATCAACCCACTGCCTGGAAGACCCATTAGGATCTCTCCCATTTGCAGTTCAGTAATGGTGTGGCCCTGGCCTGGCATCTGAAATGCCCAGGTTTGCAACATTTATTTTTTTTATTTTTCCATATCCATTTTCATCTCATCACCCCAATATTCTCTCTTATCCCTCTTTCCCTCCCAATAACACCCTTCTTTGATTACAATCATCTTCCTATTTTCATGCCTTTTAAAATAAACATCTTATTTATTATTTATTGGCAAAGAGAGAGAGGAAGAGAGAGGAGAGAGAGAGAGAGAGAGAGAGAGAGAGAGAGAGAGAGAGAGAATGGGCACACCAGGACCTCTTGCCACTGCAAATGAACTCCAGACACATGTGCCACTTTATGCATATGGCTTTACGTGGATACTAGGGAATTGAACCGGGGCCATCAGGCTTTGCAAGCAAGCACCCTTAACCACTGAAACATCTCTCCAACCCTTTAATGTCTTCTTTATCAATTGGGTTAACTTAGGGTTGCTTACATGATCATGGATGGAAGTGCTCACACCACTGGTATAGCCGTTTGACTTCTGAAATGTCTCCTAAGCGAAAGAAAAGAAAAGCAAATGCAGGTGAAGTCGCTTGGAAGTGGCTGAGGAATGAAGGATTTTAAAGGGTTAACATTTTTCCTGTGTTTGCTTTTGCAGGGATCATTAAACAGTGCCCAGCTGGCCCTGGTCTGATGCCTTTCTGAATCCAGCATCCCCGCAGCAGGAGGAGGAGTTAGGGGCCAGGGGTCTTGGCTAATCTGGAAACAGGGCCTACTTTCTCCTTTAGGCTAAAATAGGCAATGTTTTGCTTCCTAAATTTCACTGAGTGAACTCACTGTCCTGCTGTTGAAAGACAGTACCTGACACCCTCAACTCAACTCTGGGGAGGTGGGAAGTGGCTGACCAAGAGCTGGCTCTAGGTTTATATTATGGCTATTTGTCTCTCAATTTGTACTGTATATGCTGAAACCTGACTTGTGGCTAGAATTCCTTTCTAGCTAGACTTTGTAGTTGATTCTCCATTATTCCTATGTGGCTGTGACTTATCCATTTAGTGGACCTCCTACAGTTATGTTTTTAAATTTTTGCTTGTGTGTGTGTGTGCATATGCGTATGTGTGTAATGTGCTATGTGTACATGAGTGGTATGTGTGGTGTATACACATGTATGTGCAGGGCCCCATAAGTTTGCCTGCTGCAAGTCAATCCAATGCTATATATGCTAAAAGTCACCAAAATTTTCACATGGAGATTTCCATCCACCAGAAAGTTATCTTCCATTTGCAGTATGTGATTCACTTCCAGCATCAGAATCTGCACAATACCATCCAGGAAACAGAAGAATTAAAAAATGATTATACTCTGGCTTTTCTCAATGTCCTAAAGTTTTCATTGTAGAGGTCTTTGATTTTATTGGTTAGATTTATTCCTGGGTACTTTATTTTGTTTGTGGTACAATTGTGAATGAGATTTTTCCTTTATTTATTTTTCTTTTTTATCACATTTTTTTCTAACTTTATTTATTTCCCCCACCCTGCCCTTCTTCTCCCCCTCTCCTTCCCCATTGGTTGGATTTTATGAAAATTTCTCCACTGCCTTAAATTGATCCCCATGAGCCACCCTACCTCCTCCACCATGTTTTAGCTCATGTGTGGGCAAATGTATATGGGTTCACCTTCCCCAGTTCTTATAGGCTCCCTATGAAATGTGATTAGTTCCATTTTATGCAAACTTGTCCACTGTCATAAATTGAACCTTGTGAGCCACCATACAGTGTTCAGGGGTTTTTTTTTTTCTGCCCTAGCAACTGGGGTGGCTCCCTCAAACATGATTGTTTAGAGTTTATGCAAGTTTCTTTGCTGCCTTAAATTGATCCTAGTGAGCCACTTACTTCCTTCACTATATTTCACATCACCTTTGTGCAACTGGTGACGGGTGCATCTTCCCTGGCCTCCAGAGGGCACTCTGCTGTCATGTGATTGGTTGGATTTTATGCACATTTCTCTGCTGCCTTAAATTGATCCCTATGAGCCACCATACAACATTCACAGTTCTGGCCCCATTGTTGTTCAAGTGGAAGGGAGATGGCCTTCCCTGGGACCCTGGTTTGTGATTGGTTAAGTTTCAGGCAAATTCCTCCACTGTCTTAAATTGAACCTCCTGAGCCATCTTATGATCATCCAAATGGACATGGGTTCCCCTTCCCTCAGCATGTGACTGATTGGATATATGCAAATATTGTAAAATCTGTCAATATTTCATCATGGATAGATGAAGGGCTCATAAGACCCCCACACCTTCCAAAGTAGCTAATGACATAATGGCAGCTAATAAATGCTATGGTGACCTAAGCTCAGAAAGCCCAAGATGCCATATGAGGATACTAGCTCTCTCTTCTTTATCTCTCTTCCTCTCTATCTTTCTACATATCAAACAGGTGAGGTACAGACTCTCTTAGTGTTTTGAAAAGACTCCTCTTTCATACTGTACTGAGCTGTGGTTCCTCTCAGCCTATGGTTCCACAGTGAGAAAATTCAAGCTAGCAGCTCTTTGAAGATCTCTTGTATGCTGGGTTTTGTTTGAGGTCCTATAGCTACAACACTGAAAAGACAGATAAGGTCTCTGTTTCCATAGAACCTGTATTTTGGTTAAAGAAACAAGGCAAGCAATGAACAAATAAGCACAGTGAAGAGTGCTACAGGGTGCTCATAGGCTAGCTTAGATGATAGAGTCTAAAAAGTTTCTGGCATAGATCATCTAAGAGCTGGAAGGAATGGATCCTGAACATCTGAAGAAAGGGTTCCAAGCTAAGAAAAGTATCAAGCCCTGAGGTGGGAATGAGCAGGTTCCCTGAACTTGGAGTAGGAACCATCTTACTAAAATTCCAGCATTCTAGGCATTAAGAGCTAAGGAAAGGATGACTGCTTTGTAGTCAGACAGGGTCGTACCTGGTAGAATCTGATCTTAGGTACTTAGCGCTATAATAGCAGGGCCTCAGAGATGGGAGCTCTCTCCCACTGGATTCCATGGCCATAGGTCCATGGAAAGAAAATGTGAGCCCAGAGAGTTTGCCACCTGGTGTCATCAAATGCTGCTTCAGCCAGACAGCTAGAGTTGGGACTTTTTGTAGATCTTCTTCTACTTTGAATAAACATCTTCCCATTTGCCAATAAATAAAAAGATGGTATAAATGTTAACTTCTCCTTGCTGGAACATAACACTCGACCAAAAGCAGCTTATATTAGGGAGGCAAGGGTTTAATTCAAGCTTACAGTTTCAAAGGGAAGCTTCATCATCAATTGGCTCACATCATCATACATTAACAGCAGAAACAGAACAGAAAGGGCAAGCTAGCCCTCAACATTCAGTGGGCTAGAGTAACCAACCCTAAGGTACACTCCTAGTGACACACCTCCTCCAGCAGGGCTCTACCTGCTGCAGACCAAGTAGGAAGTTTAAACACATTCATTTAAGGCTATAAGGGGCATTTATTTGCAAACCACCATAGAGGGTAATAGGAGGCAGATATGGATCAAATTACAGTACATTTATGTGTTAAAATTCTCAATTAATAAAAAGGCTAAAATGCAAAAGATATTGAAAATAAGATTTTATCACTAATAAGAAAACTTACCAAAAATGGCAAAGAAGCCAAGTGCTTTTCCATGAGCGATGTTGACTTTTGCTTTAGACTTAAAAAAAGAACTTCTGATACTTGTTTTCAGATGTTTTGCTAAAGAACTTTAAGATTGTTAAATTTGACCTTTGATATTCATTTTTTTGTGTATGAATAGAAGGAAAAGTGTGTGTATATATATTCATGAATAAATAATTTTCTTTTGGAGCATCTGAAAATAGTTTTCAGAATCATGCTGAAATACTTAGAATGAAAATGTAATGGTAGCTGCCATTTGTACTCTCAAATAGATCAGAAAATGGATAGGGTGTGAGTATATATATATATATATATATATATATATATATATATATATATACATACATATATATATGTGTGTGTGCGAGTAGTGAATGAATAGTGAGTATGAGTAGTGAATTGGTGAATGTAAGTGAAGCATGTATGCTCTATGATATTTCTTCAATTTTCCTTTAGCTTTTAAATGAGATCAAAATTAATATTTGGGGGCTGAAGGGATGGTTCAGCAGTTAAAAGTGCTTGCTTGCAAAGCTTACCTGCCTGGGTTCAATTCCCCAGCCACCCATGTGGTTGAAGCTGAACAGGTATTCATTTGCAGTGGCAAAAGATGCTGGCACATTCACACACACACACACACACACACACACACACACACACACACACTCAAACACATAAATAAATAAAAATTGAAAAAACCAGAAAGTTGATGATACAGTCTTAACTCTACCTGCCCTTGGTTTGGAAATGAAGACAAACAGAACCCACCCCAAAGGGAGAAAGAATTAAAATGAGATAATCAAGGTGACTGCCTTTAGTATGGTCCCTTGGCAGTCTCGGGATATCTAGGAATTGATATTAGCATACCATGTAATGTAACATTAAATAATTTCTCATTATATTCAGGTTGTTTTACATGCATATATCTTGTCCCCTTAACTTACATTTTAAACCTCCAGGCACTTTTCTTACATCAACCATAATAGCTGGCACAGTGCAGAGTGAATCATAGCTAGCGAAGTGAACTTTGTTGAGTGGCATTGAGAGTATCTGTGACCATAGTATTGACTTGAAAATGATCATCTGCCCCAAGATCAGTCATTATGTATGGCAGACCAGTAGAAAAAAATACTGCCATAGCATGGTGGGGAAGGGATTAACAATAACAAGTAATAATTAAAGAGTAATTATAGCAATACACTGTGACAAAAATTGCATGAATGCTCTCTATCTGTCCATACATATGTAATTGTGCTGTACAGTAATTTTGGATTGTAATTTTGGTTGACCATAGGTAATGGGAATCACTGGAAAGATAACCTCTAATAAAAAGGAACTATGTACGGATATTTGCCAAGGGCAGTTCCCAGTCCAAACAACTTCTTTTTCCTCCTTCTCCTCTTCCTCCTCCTCTTCCTCCTCCTCTTCTTTCTCTGTGAGACAGTCTTCAGAGTCACTGGCATCTCCTTTGTCTGGACAACTTAGCTGGAGTTAGGGGAGGAGGAAACAACCAACGAAGTCACCGTAATGCAATACAGTCAGGCTTGCTCTTGTGGTAGAGGAAAGCAACCCAATTTGGAGGAAGTCTGTATTTACAGAATGTTCCAAATGCACCTTTATTACTTTCAAATTAGATATTCAATAACAAAAACTTAGTTTCAAGTGTGGTCCTTGGGAACCCACTTGACTGAGAAGAGATGCTAAGAATTTGTAAACAGACTTTGGGAGATGATCTCAACACACACACACACACACCAATCTGCCTGCCTGCAAGATTTTCCTGTCTTTCAAAAGCTAAAGTAGAGCTCAGATGGGGGTTATGATGTGGGAAGTGAGGTTGTAAGGATATGGAAGGGCCTTGCCAAATTTTTGCTAGATGCCTTTCATTTCCTTCTGGCTATATGAGAACTCTGAAATAACTCCCTCCACTCTCCCCATATCCTTGGCTTTCAAGAGTCTGGGATGGAACAGGGCTCAGTAAGGAAAAAGAATCCAATTTTCTTTTCTCTTACCTCCAGCCATGGTCAAAATAATGATCTCGGTGGTATATCTCCGTAGTAGAGCATTTGACTGCAAAATAATGATCTCCAATCTGAAAATCACCAAAAGAGAGAAGGCATACACATTTTTTTCTCATTCACACTTCACTCACCCCAGAGTTGGGGCAGGAGGCTACTGGGTCCCACTGCTGCCACCTTTGAGGTCAGAAGTTGGGCCAGGTACTTCCCTGTACATGCAGCATGCCTGACGCCCACATCTAGTCCCCAACCATCAGCTCATGGATAGTCCAATTAGTGATCCACCTCTTCTGGTGGCAGGAGACTTGCTTGGCTCAAGAAACAGGTGTTCACCATTTAGTCAGGCAAAGAACTGTTCTGGACTTCGTGGCCAAGCAGCTGAGAGAAAAGCAATCCCCTGGGTCTGGACACATTCACACTGTCCAAACAGCCTCTGCTGTCATTTAATTTCCTTCCTTCTTTAACATCCTAAAAGAGTTTCTGGTCCTTTCCCTAGGGCACTGACATCATGAGTGGAAAGGTAGAAGCATGTAGCTTTAGTAGGTGACCTCCAAGAACTCCCAAAATAAAAGGAAAAAATGGTTAGAAAATTCTAATAGTACACCAAAATATAAATATATTTGAATCAGGGTTCTGCTATGTAAGCCAGACTGACCTTAAGCTTACAATCTTCCTAACTCTCTCAGGATTACAGGTATGCACCATGATGCTGGGCTGCAAATATAAAATGTTGAAACATGAAAGCTCATCTCTAACTTCATCTCAATGAAATCCCTATCATTCTTAGACTCCTTCCAGAAACAAACAAAAAAAAATCTATACTTGCATGCAAACCAGTACACAAGCATCTCAATTCTTCCTCTCCTGCCCTCCTCCTTGGGGCAGAAACTAGTAATTGAGTGCTTTTTCTGATCCTTGTAGGCTCTGAAGTGAGGAAACAGCTATCATTCACCCTCATACTCCAGGAAACATTGCCTTTTGATGAAGTTTACTCAATCTACCCCTAAAGTGTGACATCAGATTAAATTCTTTTCATGGGTGTCTTTTGTTAGGTAGGCCCTTGAGTATAGGACATGCACTAAGAACTCTTTTGTTTCACATTCCATCCTCCAAATATAGTAGAGCTTTATGCAACCCAAGCTGCTGATTTACTAGGAAAATAACCAGGTAAGTTATTCACTGAAGATGAAAGAAAACTGGAAGACTTTCTGACAGAAAAAAGCAACAGAAATTACTGTTAAATGACTTTCCCTACTAGACCAAATAATAAAAACTAAAATTCTAGAGTCAGAAAGCCCCAGGTTTGAAATCCAGCAGGACTGAACACTAAATGTGGACTCAAGCAGGTCATGTGCATTACATGTTACCTCGATTTTCTTAACCAGAAAGAGAGGGACAGTAGTAGCCCCATCTTGAAAGTTTATGACCACATTTTAGTGAGGTTACACTTGACAAGTCTCCCACAGAAATCCTAGAGTATGGAAATGACCTCAAGCCACCATCTGTTTGATGATATTAGGCTTGGGCCACTGTTACCTCCTTCTGACTCCTCAAAAAGCAGAGGTGATTTCTGAATCTTGAATAGATGCCTGATTGCTTTCTGGATTGTCCTAACTTGACCATAGGGGTCAGTAATGGCAACCTGAGGTAGAGATGTGTCTTTAGAGATTGTGGAAATTCAGTGTGTATATGTAGCATGCTATGAATGGTAGCATCTTGTGGTATTGGAGAAGAAAAACCATTGATCCTGGAATATCACCAAATTCTATCCTCAGAAGTATATTGAGTATAATGGGATACATAAGGAATATTTCATATAGGATACATAAGTAGTCCCTCCTCTAAGCTTAGTCTATCTCTCTCTTTCTCTCTTTCTCTCTCTCTCTCTTTCCCTCCCTCTCTTCCATTTTTGCTGGTGATGGAACCCAGGGCCTGTCACATGCCAGGAAGCATGTTACCACTGAGCTGTGTCCTGTGTCCTAAGTCAATGGCCTCAATAAGTTCCTATCCCAAAGAAAAATAGGTCAGTGTATAATGAATGTTTCTTGACTTTGGAAAGAACAGAATGCAAACATTTTTAAGGGACTTGAAATCTGGCCTTGTCCTTGACTGGTGCTCAGTCTGCATGACTACTTATTTCTAGCCAAACTCTTCTATCCCTACTCCCCAGATAAGAAATGTACAGAGAAACAGAAACAGTATTGCCATAGTCCTAAACTTTTGTTCAAATAGTTACACTGTCCTCTCCAAAATCCACTCCAGCCCTTGAGGCCTAGTTAGGGGCCTTGCAATGAATAAAGACCATTTTTCACCCCTGCCCAGCAAGAGATATACTCTCTTTTGAACATCTGAAAAACTTACTGCCTGGGCAACTCTGGCACCCAGGATAGACCACCTTGCTGAGTTAGTTGAATTTACCTGGAGTCTCAGACTCTCAGAGCAGAAGCACCCCAGGAGATCATCTAGTCTGACTGGTATTGTACCAAAGACCCTGAGGCTCAGCAAGAAAGAGGTTCCTTGCCTAGATTCTCTTGAGGAATGTAATCAAAATAGATTATTGGGCTGTACCCTAAATCCATGAAATTAATGATCTAGGGGATTTCAGTTAAAAGCACTGAACTTCCTTCCCAGTATAAATCAGTTTTGTTTTTCTTAACTGGCTCACCAGAGACAGGAAACAGAGGTTCTTTCTTTCTAGTTCTGTGCTCTCCATAGAATTTAGCACTGTGTTCTAATCCAGTTTCTTCAGTGACTAGCCACTTCACCAAAGAATGAAAGTGGACACAGATACTCAGCTTGAAATGAGTCCACCTGAGAGCACCAACTAAGAGTTAGCTTTGTGATTTTCCAAGCACCAAGGTTTTACTTAAAATGATCTCAGTTTGGAAAAGACTATTTCTTAAGATGACCAAGAACTACCTGTTGAGATCAGACTGTGCTCTACCCTAAGTTACTCCATATTGTATAAGACAGTGATTCTTCAGATTGTGCCTTGTCCTGACAGATTCCATTTTACAGGTATCATTTGACTCCATTTTGAGAATGGAGTATGGAGGATGATTTCAAACCAAATAATTGTGCAAACAATACCAACTGTCTGGAAAAACCCACAAGGCAGAGACTGATAAATAAGTCTAGAAAATAGAAAAAGTATCACCTATACATTTATCAAAATAATTGGGGAACTGGGGAATCAATGCGATATGCACTGGATCCCGTACTCTTGGGCTCACAAGAAAAGATATACTATGGGACTGACTGACGGGGAGGCTACTAAAAATAGAATCTAGGTAATCCAGAATTGTGTATATTTGTTAACCTATACTGACCTCACACTCCGATGGAGATTGCGTTTGTATTTTTCAGGATGCAACAAGAGAGTTGTGGCCCATCTAACCCTACCAACCAACTGTAGGCCGATAGCAGAGATTCTCACAAGAGAGGAGCCACCACAGTCATACCGTGGAGGATCCATATGGAACCTCACAGAGAATGACGGGATGAACAAGGGGCCCACAGCCACAGCCATTCAATCAACACAGGATAAGCCAGTGAGACAGAAACCAACGATCTTCCACACAAAGCCCCCTAAGCGCACAACATTAAAGCAGCCTTAATACTCACCCACCACGACTCAGGGAACTGAGCGGAAGAGGGGATGGAAAGATTGTGAGAGCTGTAGTGGGGGAGACTATCCAGAGGTATGGCACCCCTCAGTAACAACACACTTGGGCCAGGAGAACCAGGCTGAGTACTAGGCTATCCATGGTCCCCTGCTACAAGGACTGATCCAGATGACCCATGGAGGAGGATATCCAGCTTATTGGGGATGGGGAGGGAGGCATTGGGGAATTGGGGATAACAACTCATTGTTTGCCCACTAAATAATGTAACTCATTATGGACAATAAATATATGTATTAAAATAAAAAATAGCATGACAAAAGTAATTGGGGGCTATAGGAGCACAGGGGCATATTAAAATTCTATCAGAAAGCTGGTCATAGTGGCACACTTCTTTAATCCCAGCACTCTGGACACAGAGGTATGAGGATCAGTGTAAGTTCATGGCCACCCTGGCACTACAGAGTAAGATCTATGTCAGCCTGAGCTAGAGTGATACCCTACCTCAAAAAAAAAGTTCTAGCAGGAAAAGTTGTGATTATCCTGATAGAAGTTTTGTTTGTTTGTTTGTTTGGAGGTAGGTTGAACTGAAATAAGGGGAAGAAAAGTATGTGGTTTTTACTCTTCTTAACAAATGTGAGAGTCCATTTTAGAAATTTCATGGTAGTGAGTTTGACATTTGTTACATATATAGAAAGAGGGCTAATAATCTATATTTATAACTAAATCATTGATATAGAAAAAGAATAGTATTTGCCGTCTATTTCTAGAATTCTGTCTTCTTTTCTGCCTGTTTCTCCTCAGATTTGGCTTTAGGAACCATACTGATCTGTTCTTATTTCAACCCAGGCTTCAGGGCAGCGGTCTCCTGCTAGCTTACCTTTGCTTGTCATTGGAAAGAACTTTCTGTATATGTAGCAACTATAGATATCCGCTTTAATAAGTCCTCTCTTGCTTCACATATATACTTCCACCCACTGGACAAATAATATAATAACCATTGAATTTTCAAAATTTAAAAAGTTAAGCATTTTGCTTTTTCATTTAAAAGGAAAAATGTTCAGGGCTGGAAAAAAAGAGACTTGAACCTTGGTTACTTCTAAAATAGAATGGTAAAGAGAAGTGTCAATATTATAGATGCAACTTATGACAAGTAAACTAAAGATATGTCATAACTTACAAGTATTCCCAACCCATTACCAATGTTTCACTATTAGTGAGAGCCTAAGTACCAAAGTACATATTGATGGTTTCATGAATCATTTGAAATGCTGAGTTACTATGGTTTTCCTTTATTCAAATTAGTAGAGAATATTCATGTTAAAAAAAACTGGAGAAAGAAAGAAAACGAAATGTGCTTATTAAATACTTTTATTTTAGAGATTTCATTAAAGGTCTGTGACCTTCAAAAATAATTCTATCAGGAAAAAGAGGCCCAAGAACTTATCAGATACACCAGACTGGGAAGAGTACAACACCCTCACTTAGATCCTCTAAAAAGAAGGGCAATTAACACTAGCATAGAGACAGCCCCACCCACTTGTCATCTGACCATCTGTTGTATATTTAAAGGGATTAACAGGGACAGAGCTTCTGACCACCCCAGGAGCTTCACCTTGGCTCCATCCTGCTGTTGACAAGGCCTACTTGAGTTGCCATCTTCCTGCGCTCCAGTTCTCCTGCCATCCATCCACCCAGGTCGTGTATCTCACTTCTGTCGCTGGACTCCACTGTGAAGATCCACTGGAAACTGTGACCAGAATGTCTGGTTCTACAGCAATAGCAACTGCAGCAGACCTGCAGTTGGGACAATTATCTGACTACTGTAGAGATGAAAATCATTTTGTGTTTCCATCAGCTCTTCTTCCTCCCAGTCCTCTTTGAACTCGGAGATAGACTCTTTAATCCCATATAGCCATTTTGTACCCTACACACACACACACACACACACACACACACACACACATATATATATATGTATATATATATATATATACATATATATATGTGTGTGTGTGTATACACTGAGAGTGTAATGTGTGGTATGTGATCTGAGAGTTAACATTACTAATTAAGATTTGAATAAGGGGGCTGGAGAGATGGCAAAGCCTGATGGTGCAAGTTCAATTCCCCAATATCCCAGTACCCATGTAAAGCCTGATAAACAAAGTGGTGCATGCATCTGGAATTTCTTTGCTGTGACAAAATGCCCCGCCACATCCATTCTCTCTCTTTCTCTCTCTCTCCCCCTCTTCCTCACCTCCCTTCAAATGAAAAAATTAAATTAAAAAAACAGGCAGGAGGATCGCCATACTGAGACTACATAGTGAATTCCAGGTCAGCCTGGGCTAATGGAGACCTTACCTCAAAAAAAAAAAAAAAAAGGAAGACATGAATAAAACAATCTGTGTTTGCTTCAGCCTGGACATACAGGAAAGTGATATTACTTGGCAAGTTGCTGGCAACAAAACCACTGTACTTGTGAATTTATTGTTACTCAATGAATTCTGACATTGTGAAAAAACACAAAAGTGTCGGCCTGATCACCACACTCCCTTTGATGTTTGAATATAAACAACCTCATAGACCAGGTATGATTAAGCTTCTAACTAAAGTCTCTACTATGTAGAGGCCTACTAGAGGTGTGTCAATGGGGAAGCATCTTGAGTACAGCCCTAAGAGCTGTGTTGAGAGCCAGTTTGAGCTCTGGCTGTTCGTGCTTGCTGGTGCTGTCAGTTTTCTCTCTGTTATGGATATATGATGGAGTGAGCCAGATTCCTCCATCTTGATGATGCTTCCCCTAGAATCTGTAAGCCTGAAATAAACCCTTTCCTCCCATAGCTGCTTCTGGTTGGTTGTTTGGCTCAGCAATGAAAAGGTACCTGCAACACTCCCTCAAATATTTTTTTTTCTTTTTTCTTTTTATTGACAACTTCCATAATATATACAAAATACCATGATAATAATCCCCTCCCGCCACTCCCCTTCCCCCTCCACAAACCCCCCACTCCACTGAATCCCTTCTTCTTTTCCAACTAGTCTCTCTTCTATTTTGATCTCATTGGTTTTTTTTCTCCTATGCGTGGTTTGTGTAGGCAGTGTTAGCCACTGTGAGGTCGTGAATATCAAGGCCACTTTGTGTCTGGATGACAGTATTATAAGCAGTCCTCCTTTGGCTCCTACATTCTCTCTGCTACCTCTTCCACAATGGTCCCTAAGCCTTGGAGTGTGTGATGGAGATGTCTCAGTGATGAACACACCATTGTCACATTTTCTTGGCAACTAGGCCATTTTTAAGTCACCCCAGTGGTCACCTCCTGAAAAAAGAGAAGCTTCTCTGAACAAAAGTGAGAGCAGCATTAATATATTTGGTGGGCATAATCTATGCATTTAGCCAAATGACAATAGTCATTTCCCCCCACCCCTAGGGCTTATGACTGCCTCATAGGTAGTTTTTTGACCAGGATTTCAGTACCAGGCATGAAACCCCTTGTGTGGAGCGGGCCTCAAGTCCAATCTGAGAGCAATTGTTTTTCTCCAAAACAGACATGCCATCATTGCACCAGTTGGTACATTTGGCCTGGCTGGCCAGCCCTAGTTAAGGCTAGCCACTGCTAGTTTAGACCTTTGATGAATTTTCTCCTCTCAAAGGCTCTATGCTGCATAGCTCTTCCCACCATCCTGACAGCTAGATAATAGGGAGGAAGCTTCCAGCTCAGCGCCACTCCAGCTTGACAAACGTCTTAACTCCTCTCTGGGTAGATAAACATGCTTCATAAGACAGACATGATTTACCTGAACATGTACTGGTGTCACAGTCTTATATTCTGTTCATGTCTATCCCCAGCCTGGGCAGTCACCCCAGGTAACCAAGAAGTATAACCACCCCACAAAAATTCCTTATAGTCACTTAGCTGAAATCATTAAGGCAAGAGAGTAGCCTCAAACACGTTGGTAACAATTCCACCTAGGATGATGGCAATATAGGCTTTCTATAAGCCCTGGTTTCTCAGAAATTCCCACTAGGCTTCTTTCCTGAGAAGGTCCTGCTTTGCGGAGAAGGCCAGAGATAAATAGTACAGAGCTATGCCTAGCTCCCCGCTGACTCCACCACCCCTGTAGCCAAAGGCTGCTGGGAAGAAGAAATGTGAGTGTTATGCTTGCCCAGCCTGGCCCTCAAAGCCTCTTCTGTTACTGAAAGGCTCTGTCCCTGAGTATTTGATCACAAGGAAGAATCAGTTACTCACTCATGTCACCAGTCATCTTTCAGGGACCTAGGCATCAAGTGTCTTCTAGAGCCCGTGCATACTCACTTGCATCCACAGCTTAGTAGAAGGTAATCAGGAAGGGTTGTCTAAGCAGGATGCTGCAGAGATAGATAGATTCAGGATAGGTACCTAAAGTTCCCCCAAAGTCTAAGCTGTTTTCTGGAAGACCAGAGGGTCAGTGACAGGAATGTCATGTTTGGCTGTTATGTTCCAAAAGCTAGTGCAAATCCAGAAATGGGAAAAAGGAGCTAAAATGTCAGCTAGCACACAATTGCTAGAACTGAAATAAGATTGGAAAGTGAGGGTAGGGGTACAGTGAGAAAGTCCAATTACACACTGGGGGGTAGAGTTTAAGCAGATACATACACCTCAGGATGAATGGGTAGCATCATTCTGGGTTAAAACCCAGGTTCCTTCCTGAATGCTACAGTTTTCTGCCAGTTTCTTCTCCATAACTTTGCCCTTAAGGAATCTGAAATCAAGTGGGGCCTTTCCCTCGTGTAAAGGAGGACATCCAATCCTAGCACTAGTGCCCGGAGCCTTGGGTCCCTACAGACCACCACAATGTTCACTTGGACCATCCTGCATATGGGAAGATGTCCTTGTTCCCTATTCCCTCAGTGGCTTGATGTGAGGTTTGAGTTGTTTTCCTATATAGGACAAGGTGGCCTTGACATTCTTTAATCAAATCTTCATTGTGGCCATGGAAACATATTTGCTAAATTGGACTGGATTTGCTATTACAGGTTTCCTGCCTGATGCACTGAGTTCCAAAGATTGGAGATAACTTGACCACCAATGCATGAAGGCACCTTAGGAATGAACATTCCAGTTTCAGCCTGTCCTGTGCATTTTAACAATAACATTCTGCTATCAGTCTTCTGAGCCTTTTTCTCATTAGCTGAAGGCAGTCGAGCCCTTGGATCAAATCTGCTTTCTGATACTTTTTGTGAAACAGAATCTTTTTTGTGTAACCCAAGCTGGCCTGAAACTTGTAATCCCTCATGCCTCAGCTTCCCCAATGCTAGAATTATAGTAACATACTCAACTTTCTGATGCGTCTGTTTTTTTTTTCTTTTTGAGACAAGAGTTTCATGTAGTTCACACTGGCCTCAAACAACTCCTGATCACTGTATCTCCACTTCCCAAGATCTCAGATTACAGACATGAACCACCACACCCAGCTGATACTTTAAAAATCTCTACAATTCTGTGAGAAAGACAAGACACCCTTATAATGCTTGGAAGAGGAATCCGAGCTCTCTGTCACCCTAGGACAGTTTTTTTTAATTATTTATTAATTTATTTGCAATCATAGACAGAAAGAAGAAAGACAGAGAAAGAATGGGTGCACCAGGATGTCTAGCCGCCTGTATACATATATATATATATATATATACATATATACATATATATATATACATATATAACCAGGCCTGAATAAGGTTTACATGCCATTTTGTAGGCCAAGATCTCAAACAGGGCCTAGATATACAGCTCTCATTAATTATTAGTAATACTGTTGTCTTTGGATTACTGCAGTAGAAACTGAGCTACACTTGGATATAGCAGAATGGTAGCCACGAGCATCCACCCAGCCTCTCCTCTCTTGCTGCACTTAACGGCACCAGGTTGTTAAGTGCGAACCAGTGGGCAGACAGTTGAGAGGTGGAAGGAGAAAAGAGGTGGAAATTAGATTGTGGTGTACTTAACAGAATGTAGAAAAAAACAAGGAATCTGCTTTTTTCATTACACATCCAAGTGTGGGTTGCCCATTCTCGTTCCTTGATCCCCATGAGTAGGATATCCCATGGCTCCTTTCCCCTTGATGTGCATTTTCCTCAAAATTTCATCTGGGTATGAGCCAAGCAAGAGGAAAACGGCCAGAATCGGATGCCTTTCTTTCTTTCTTTCTTTCTTTCTTTCTTTCTTTCTTTCTTTCTTTCTTTCTTTCTTTCTTTCTTTCTTTCTTTCTTTCATGACAGGACCTCATGTCTCGTAGGCTGGTCTCATGCTTGCTATGTACCCAAGGATAATCTTAAAATTCTGATCTTCTTGCCTCCACATTCCAAGTGCTGGGATTACAGGTGAGGACCACCGCTGGTGCTAGGAATTGATCCCAGAGCTTTGTGCATCCTAGGCAAGCACTCTACCAACTGAACCACATCCCAAGCCTAATTGTTCCCTTTTTCCAAGTCTACTTTAGAGCTGAGTTAGCAGTGCCCCTTCCTCAAACCTACTGATATCCAGAGACATTGCCCACCTCAGTAATAACATGCAAAGAGGGCTGGAACAGGGTTGACTCCTAGGCTATTCACAACCCCCTACCCCATGGACTGATCCAGACTGCCCACGGAGGAGGATATCCAAGTGACCGGGGACAGGGAAGAGGGAAATAGGGGAAGTGGAGACATCAACACATTATTCCCTTATTAAGTGTATCTAATTATGGATGATAAAAAATTAAATTAAAAAAGAATTTAAAAAAAATACCTACTTTTCTCCTCTTGCTTAGATTTGTTTTGTTTGCAGTAAGTTTTCTGGCTTTATTCTTTGCACATTTTGCTATTGAGATGGGCATAAAGGCAGTTTTAATGAACAGAGGTCCAGGCATTCTCCAGCACCATGAGGGGAGTTCTGTAATCTGCCTCTGAATCTGTTACTGTTCTGCAACGCCAGGAACTCATGCACTTTGAGGCAGCACTCTACCACTGAGCTACATCCTCAGCCATCTTTTACTCGGTTTTAGACAGGGCCTTTCTAATAGCTCAGGCTAGCCTTGAACCTGTGATCCTTCTGCCTTAGCCTCAAGAAACTAGGATTATAGGCCTGAGCCACTAGGCCTGGCAGTAGTCTGCTCCTAAAGCCACTCTTGCTCTTTGACATTCTGTAAGTGGTATTTAGTAAGGAAGACAGCTGAGTAGCATCTAAGCCAACAAGAGAGAAAGAAAGCTCCATAACTCTTCATAAAAAGGCAGCATGGGGCTGGAGAGATGGTTCAATGGTTAAGGCACTTGATTACAATGCCCAAGGACTGGGGTTCAATTCCCGATACACAAGGTGGCGCATGTATCTGGAGTTTGTTTGCAGTGACTCTCTCTCTCTCTCTCTCTCTCTCTCTCTCTCTCTCTCTCTCTCTCTCTCTCTCTCATAAATAATGCCATAATCACAAATGTTGAAATCCAAATCTCTAAAAGTCTAAATCCTAAAACACCATAGAATCAAAAATATGATTCTAGAAGAATATTTAATTTTTTGAATTTATTTTATTAACATATTAATTGCCCATATTTCATGAGATTCAATATGTTTCCACATACGCATACAGAATGCACTGACCATATCCAGCCACCCTGCTTCCACCCTCATTGTCCCTTTCACAGTCCCTGGTAATCACCCATTTACTTTCGAGGGCTTTTTAAATTTTATTTTATTTTATTTTATTTTATTAGGTAGGGTCTCACTCTAGCCCAGGCTGACCTGGAATTCACTATGTAGTCTCAGAGTGGCCTTGAACTCACGGCAATCCTCCTACCTCTACCTCCCAAGTGCCAGAATTAAAGGCATGTGCCACCACACCTGGCTCCACAAACTTTTTAAAAAATAATTTTATCTATTCATTTGCAAGCAGACAGAGACAGACAGAATGAGAGAGAGAGAGAGAGAAAATGGATGCTCCAGGGCCTCCCACCATTACAAACAAACTTCAGATGCATGCATCACTTTGTGCATCTGGCTTCATGTGGGCACTGGGGAATGGAACCCAGGCCATCAGGCTTTACTAGCAAGCACCTCTAACCACTGAGAAATCTCCTAAGCAGTCCACATACTTTAAAGGGAAATTTTTGTGGGTATGGTGGTGCATGCATGTAATTCCTGCTATTCAGGAGGCTGAGGAAGGAGGATCGCTTGAACCCAAGGCCTGGACAACACAGCAAGACCCCGTCTCTTAAAACTTGTAAAGGGAGTTATTTATCTGAAAAACATAAAAACAGGAAAGAATTTCCAGAGGTGCCTTTACATAATGAGATAAGTGATGATTATACACAGATTTTTACAATGTGTATACCAGATATATTAATGAGAATTCCAGTTATGAGCAGATGAACTGTATTTATAAAGAAAAAGATCAAAATGAAATTTAGGGCTCAGCAGTTAATGGTACTTGCTTGAAAAGCCTGACAGCCTGGGTTTGATTCCCCAGTACACACATAAAGCCAGATGCACAAAGTGGCACATGCATCTGGAGTTGATATACATTGTGGCAAGATGCCTTAGCGTGCCCATTCTCATTCTCTCTTCCCCCCACCCAAGTAAATAAAAAAAAAATTTAATCTTTAAAAATCATTGTCATGGTTTGATCCAGGTGTCCCCCACAAACAAATGAATGTGTTCTGGGTAATCGATCCTCAAATGATGGCAGTTTGGATTTTATGACCTCGATGGAGC
>PVHP010016971.1:0-35083 GCA_004024765.1 Zapus hudsonius | reverse complement strand
GATAAAAAAAAAATGCCTCTTTGAAAGAGCATGAAGGTGCACAGGAAAACAGTCTTTAAGTCTTTAATCCTTTAAGTCAGTTTCATTCTGAGATGAAAAATGGTAAGAATGGATTCTCCCACGAGGTGGACAAGCATCTAATACATGTCTTTATGTGGAAAATGCATGTTGCAGTCAGCTTTCTAGTTGCTGCGCAGAAAGAACCCAAACAAAAGCGGCTTGTGGAGGAATGGGTTTATTTGGCTTACGTACTCGAGGGGAGACTCCATTCTGGCAGGGAAAACGATGGCATGAGCAGAGGGCTGGACATCACCTCTGCCACAGCACTGCAAACAGCAGCAGGAAGGTGTGCCAAACACTGGCAAGGGGAAGCTGGCTTATAACCCCATAAGCCCACCCCCAACAACACAGCTCTAATGAGGTTCTAATCCCGAATTGCCACCAGCTTAGGATCGATCTATCAGAACACATTCATTTGTTTGTGGGGGACACCTGGATCAAACCATGACAATGCATCAGGTAGAAAAGCGTGTGTCCAAGGACAAATCTCAGCAACACATCAACTCATACTCCTTCCCTTCTGGAATCCTGTGCACTCTATTAGATGCTGCAAAGGTCTCCCTCGTCAAAGGCACATCTGAAAGCTGGAAGGGAACTCCCCTCACATGCCCCCTTGAAACTCCTTGCCATAGTGACTTTTAAACTATTGATTTACGTACCATGTATGACTTTTGTCATACATGATTCTTTCATTGTACAGTGTTCTACGAAAGTTAACTCGTCATTCACCAAATAGTGGCAGTAAAATTCCAACAACCTGGTTTTTCAGCCCACAGTTTGCTTCCCTGAAATAGCTACATCTATCATCTTTAAATGAGATGACCATGTTGTTTGCTGTTTTCATTAGGAAATAACCTGGAAAAATGCCTTCGATACCAAGAATTTCACTTATGAGTTAAATACTCGTGTACATCAATGATCCATTCACGCATCCAGCAATTGTTTCCTGACCACAGATAGGTCTGAGCACTGAGGAGGTACCCAGAAGGAATAAAATTATTTCTTTCCTCAAGGATTGTAGAGTCAAGTAGAAGAGTAGATGGTAATGAAAAGTGGACACAAGGTGCCTATCACCCACGGGGACCAAGTGTGAGCTGTGCTCTTGTAAAATAAGTAGAACTTTATCATGAAGATGAAAGAGATTAGATTATTCATAAGCAAAAGATCCCTCAGATCAGTTCAACTAAAGACTATGTAATTCTTGCGGAGTCCTTTGATCCTTTGAACCTTGCATTACTATTAACGAGAAGCAATTACTTATTTTCTGTATTCCTACTACAGCTGCAAAAATACGTGATCCATATAAAATGTGTTAAAACAAGAATCGTGGGAATGCTCTGTGGATAAAAGCACTTGCCACACAAGTGTGAGGAGCATAGTTTGAATCCCCAACACCTATGTAAATGCTAAGTGAGTATGGTTGCTCACTTGTAATCTCGGCAATAACTTGGACAGGCTGGCTCACTAGACTAGCTGAATTGGTGATCTCTGGGTTCAAGTGAAGAACTCTGCCTCAGTCAAGTGAAAATGATTGAGAAAGGGAGGGACCCTACATCAACCTCTTGGTACCACAAGCACACATGTACACCCAAACATGAATACGCATACATGCGCAATTATGTATACCATACATATATATGCACAAAAATATATAAAAAAGAAAAATAAAGGAAAAGAAAATGTTAAAAGGTTGTGACAATGTTGTGTGGTTCTAGGAAGCTGGGAGCAGTGATGTTTCTGGTGGCAACAATGTATTTTGACCAGTTTTCCAGCACAAATTCTGTGCAATCCACAGCCAAGTGCAGGAGAGCTGCCTGAAACTGGATCAGAAAATACTGGGGGGAGATTCTAGTTCTGTCACATACTCAGGAAGTTATTTAACTCTAAAACTGCATTCTTATTTATAAAAACGGGGCGATTGTCACCTGTATCACAGGGTTAATGTAAAGATGCAACACAGCAGTCAGCAGTTTTCCTGGCTTTGCACACAGTAAGTCCTGGGTCAAGTGTTTTCTTTCCACCATGAGAATGCCTTCATTCAATCTCACTTCCTTTCTGAAAACATTCCTGGAATAACACAGCTTGCTGGAACATCTTTAGAGCTATTTATGTCCAAATTTTCCAATGACAAGCGAAAGTGACAAAAGCTTCACAGTGCAAAGGCAGTCTCCAAGGCCCCGGACAGGTAGTTAAGAGGAATTTGACAAGGTAAATATTATAATCATCACAAAGGGACACAACATGAAATGAGTAAATAACAATGTCTGAAGGGATATTCTCCCAAGTCTATTTATACATGGATGACTAGGAGAAATAAAAAAAATCAAACATATTGTTATTTAATCTTGAAGATAATGGGGATTACTCTTCTTCAATGACTAGCGAATAAGAAACAACATGTATTTCTCTCTTTGACCATAAAACTGAAGGCATTGCCTGGGTCACAAAGTCATTAGCCTCCTGCTTTTCAGGTGATCATTAAAAATGGGGGAGTTAGTTATGACAGCCACTCCAGGTTGAAGAGTTTACTTTTTTCTATTTGCTCGATTGAAGAAATTATTTTAAAATTAATGTAAGTCTATATTTCAAAATGTCACAACGTAGATCAAATACAAAGTGTGAAAGTCACACAAAATCTTCCTACTCACTTCTAAGAGAATTCTTATAGACGGTCATCTTGCATATTCTTTTATCTTTACCCTGCTAATAAAAAACCCCCATTATCTGATAGGCATGCTAAATATAACACTACTTTCTGTAGTCATACCATCCTGAATGTATCCAATTTCATCTAAATATAACACCACATGAATAAAGAGAAAATTACGCTCACATTTCGTGATCTATATCAGTGAGTTTTGCCACTTCATTAACATCTGCTCATGATCTTAATTCTTAATTGGAAATAAAACAATCCTAAATCTTCTTTAAAGAAAATAAATTGGATATATTGGCTATTTGGCAGGCACTACTAATAGGAGACAACCAGTCTGTTACAGAAGAGTATATTGCTGAGACATATTGCCTGGGCAATAACAAACACTATGTATTATAGAAAATGCAATTCATGGGATGAAGGTATGACTCATTGGCTTAGGTGCTTGCCTGCAAAGCTTAACAATATGGGTTCGTTTCTTCAGTACCCAGGTAAAGCCAGATGCACAAAGTGGCACATGTATCTGGAGTTCATTTGCAGCAGCTAGAGGCCCTGGCATACCCATTCTTTCTCTCCCCCCCCTCTTCTGTAAATAAATGAATAAAATATTTTCAAATGCAATTCATGGAAAATATTGACTGTGTCATAAAGCACAGGTCTAAAAGAAAATGGATCCCACCAGAGGAAAACAGTTGGAAAAATAAGCAAGTTAGAAGAAATATCAGAGGCATTTGACATGATTAGTAGTCTGCTGAATTATGCAGTTTGTATGTCTCTGAAGAACAGGATCTACAGGATAGCCAACAAGGAAGGACATAATTGGAATGATGTGATAGGAACAGCATGCTGATATTTTAATGTAATACTAAATTGGCTGGACTTTATTATACAAGTAACAGCTGAGAGACACTTTTGCGTAGTTACTCAAGTAAGGAATTAAAATGTCCATCTCTGCACACTTTTCATTTTCCCTTTGGTTTTTTTAAGGACATGGATTCACTATGTAGTGCAGACTAGCCTCACTGTCACAATTCTCCTGCCTTAGCTCCTGACTACTGGGATTACAGATATGGACCACCCTGCAGGATACAAATAGATGCTTGAAAGAAGTACAGTGAGATGAGTAAAAGGATTACCAGAAAATAGAAAAAGAATAAAGAAGCAATAATTAAAGGGGCAAAAAAAAAATCAAAACCACATAAGGACTGGAAAGTGCCGACTGCACAAGGCTATGAGGAGGTCTTTGAAAATTGTGGAGATATATGCTTGATGTGAGAAGATCACAGGAAGAAACTAGCATCTCTTTAGGCCCTGTACTCTGAAAAGATGAAAATGTGTCCCCATGGGGAGAAGAGAGAGAGAGAAAGAGAAACAGAGTCTCAATGAATCTCCCTTAAGCAAGTGTCCGGTACTTGCTTTGGAACGCAGTCTTTCAGACATGAAGTGGCCATGGCCTTTCTGACCTCACAGGAGCTGTCATGATTTGAACAATACTGAGCCCAGCAACATGTTGTCATGAATCACAGATTAAAGCAAGCAACACCAACAGCAAAAACATCAAAATATGTGAAGGATGGACTGGAAAGAAGAAGGGGTCCAGTGGAAGGGAATCACAAAGCACCCCAGAGCTACTTAGGGGATCAGATTACATCCATGCATTTCATTTTGTTATAAATATAATTTAAATTTCAACTCACTTTTTGTTTCAAAATGTATGGGATAATAACATGCATGCTTTCATCTTTGAAGAATACAAAAATTCAGGTATAGACTCATTAAATGATGGGAATCCTTACTGAAAAGTTTAAAAAGGTAGCCAAAAAAGTAAAGGAGATTAAAAACAAGACAGAGACAAAAATGTCAGACTTTAATCCTGCTTTTTGTGGGCCCAAGTGAGAGGATCCGTTTTAGCAAAGGCAGTTTCTAAGTGCCTGCTAATGCAGGAAAACACACAAATGATTTATTAAATTTAGCTAGAGCGCACAGTCCCCTGTTTCCTCTTGTATTTATAACAGTTAGATAAGATACAATGTTTTCTATATTTCACCCAAGTGCTAAGAAAAAAAATTAAAAATCATACCCAGATTATAATAATTGGTAAATTTGATGTGATCCAGGGGTTTAAACCCTAATGGCTTTGCCAACTATTTCTCTCTCAAGGAAACTGCTCCAGAACAAAATATTTCTTGTTCCCTTTGAGGGGAAAGTTGAGGATTGGTGTTGATACAAGGAATTAGAAGGGCACTGTCCAAAAAAATTGCATGTATTTGGCAAATGAAGACATTCTCAACTTGAAGACCCAAGCGCATGTGCGTGTGTGCAGGTGCGCATGCACATGCGCGTGCACACACACACACACACACACACAGAGTAAAGGGACAAGGCAGTGGGCATTGGGGGCACTGGCTCTGGCGTTAGGCTACCTGGGTTGTTCTCCCAATCTTTCCTATTAACTCTGTGACTTTGGATAAGCCATTTCTGTGCTGGAAATCTTCGTTTATTCTCCTTTTTCTTTTCCTTTTAATGTGAAAATAGGATGTTCACAAGAGTACCTGATGGATAGGCAAATCTGAGTTAAAACTGCTTTGAGATTCTATTTCTCTCCAGTCAGAATGATTATTAAGAAAACAAATGACAGCAAGTGCCGGCGAGGAGGTGGGAAAAGGGGACCCATAGTCACTGCTGCTGGGAATGGAAACTTGCATATCCACTGTGGAAATCACTGCAGAGACTCCTTAAAATACTAAATACACAAAGTGTAAACTGAAGATTCCCCATCCCTCAAAGTCCATCACATGATCCAGCTATACCACTCCTGGGTACATACCCAAAGGACTCTAAGTCAACGTAGCACAGAGACGCCTGCGCATCATGTTTTCTGCTGCATGATTAAATATAGGTGAGAAATGGAACCAACCTGATGTCTATCAAAAGATGAATGGATAAAGAAACTGTGGAACACACAAACAGAATTTTATTCAGTTCTAAAGAATGAAATTATGATGTTTGCAGGAAGACAGATGGAACTGGAGAGCATGATGTTAAAGCAAAAACACCAGACTCATCACATTTCTCTCATTTGAAACCTATATTTAAATATATATGAAGGAGGGGATAAAAATTTTTAAAGTATAATGGACACACACATTGCCAGACTAAAACTTTACAAGTAATTAAAACAAGTTAAAACCTATAATCAGCAATAAATCAATGCAAAAGCTAAAACCTGTGAGAAATGTTTTAAAAATTTAAAGAGAAAAAATACTTAAGAGTGATGTCCTGCATGTTGGTAGATACTGGTAATGTTCATTTTGTTTGTCTGCCATTAGTGAATTATATACATATCATGTAGTTACCATTGCTTTATCACTAAAGTCTCATGGAGACCAGAACCTGTATCTTGTGCACTTAATGAATTGCTCTGGCATTCAGGGTTTGAGCATCCATTTACAAAGAGTGCTCAAGGCGAGACAGATTATCTCATGAGGAGTAGGTGGTCATTAAGTACTTTGCGGATCTAAAACTGGTTGAATGAAAGCAAAGATCAGTTGATGGAAACATACACTGTTTTGAGGGTTAGTCACTTTTCTTTTTTTTTTTAGTAGTTCTATTAATATATAGTATAACTGTGATCATGTTATAATATAATTAAACCATATATTTCTTTGGTGAATAATTTTCTTTATTAAACAGAGAGAGAGAGAGAGAGAGAGAGAGAGAGAGAGAGAGAGAGAGCACCAGGGCCACCACCTTGTGGATCTGGCTTATGTGGGTACTGGGGAATTGAACTTGGGGCCTTAGGCACCAGAGGCAAGTGCCTTAACCGCTGAGCCATCTCTCCAGCCCTGGTGAATCATTTTCTATATGTTGGTCCCAACAAAGGAACTAGCCTAACAACATGGTCAAGCTCATCATTACAAAACATGCTATTTTTTATTTAAAAGAACATTTTATTTGTAGATGTTGGGGTGGGGTGGCAGGATCCTTTGCCACTGTAAACAAATGTTGAAGCTTGCACTAATTTTTACATCCAGCTTATTTGGATGGCTGTGGAATTCAGTCCAGGATGGAAGGCTTTATAGGCAAGTGCCTTTACCCACTGAGTAATCTTCCCAGGCCCTCCTTTTCTTGTTTTAGTAACAGAAGTCTCTGAGTTACATAAGAAATACCGAGCAGACAATCTTACTTATTTCAGTGATTTATGAAGATAAGTCTTACATTTTTCATTTAATGAAAGTTATGGCAGAATTTCCGAGATGCTATATATACTAATAGTTGACCTCTATGTAAGCTGTGTGTGATGGATCACATGAGGAGTACTGAAAAGAATATATTATCTTTTACTTCTCTTTCTTAGAACATCAACATCTTTTCAAGATCATAGAGTTTTCAGAGTCATTAATGGAATGGGATGACCTATGAAGTCAGATTCCTGGGATCTGATAATCTTCTTTATACTTACCTGCTGTTCTATTAATCTCATCTGTACATAGCCTATTTTAAATTTCAATTCACACAGAAAAGCTTTTATAAAATGTAATTGTTCCAATTTTTCTTCCTTGCCCTTTAAGGTCAGACAAGCACTAGAATGGAGATTTACATAGAGATGTAAAGAAATATCCAGTATTTGCCATAGTTAATTTACTGACAAGGAAACAGAGTTTTGCTGAGTTCACATACTTGCTTATGATTATAGTGGCAAAACCAGAATGGAAATGATATTTCTGTTTCCAAGTATCTATAAGCCAGAGAGACTCTTAATATCCATAGTACCCAGTTTACATGCTCACAACTAGCCACTTGACAGGGGCAACCGTAATTGAGTCACTACAGGAAGTTAAGATGTGTTTAAACAGGTCATGTTTCGTGCTAACGTGGAGAATAACACAGAAAATATGTCCCAAAGCCTATAAATAGAGTGACCAGGTCTCCATTGCCCTAATATTACACAACATTATTTTCAAATGATGATATCAATTCTTTGCACTTGGCCTTTTTTCCCAGGTTAGCAAGTGTGTGCACCTACAACCTTCCCCATCTCGTCTCCATTTCTTCCTAACATGTCTACGTGGGTTCTCATCATCACACTTCAACTCTATCAATTACCTTTCAGCTGCTGCATGCACACTAGGTTTTTCCCTCTTAGTAAATAGACTTCTGCAAGTCTCCTAGCAAAAGCAGTAATAGAACTTTTAATTCTCATAGTTTGCTTTTTTTAATTACTCCTTTTCTCTGTTTCTATAGAACTAGGTTTCATGAACAATTTACCTACATTAATTATCTTCATTAGGTCAAATTCACCCCTCACATAGTTGCTTCATAATTAAAATTTCCATAAATTAAGACTATTCATTGAAGGTCCGGCATGGTGGTGCACACTTTTAATCCCAGCACTCGGGAGGCAGAGGTAGGAGGATCACTGTGAGTTCAAGGCCACCTTGAGACTACAGAGTGAACTCCAGGTCAGCCTGGGCTAGAGGGAGACCCTACCTCGAAAAAACCAAAAAAAGAAAAAAAAACTATCATTGAAAACAAGTATGTAAGTGACAGCCAATAACATAACAGTATGTAAACATAGTTCAAAAATAAATACAATGTAATGAAGGTTTATTGAAACCCCCAAAGAAGCTGAGATGAATTGATGGATGGGGGCTCTGGACCTATTAGTGTCTGTGATGGTTGATCTCAATCTCAACTCGATTAGATGTAGGGTCATCTGAGAGACAAATCTCGTGGAATGTCAATGAGGTAGATTCTAAATTAGATTAACTGAAGGGGGATAACCCAGCCTAACTGTGGGTGACATAATTCTATGGGCTGGGGTCGCAGGTGAATAAAAACAAGAAAGTAAACTGAGCCCAAGCATCACTTTCTGCTTCTGCCTGTGGGTGCAATGTGACCAGCATTCTCATGGTCCCCCCACATGATGACTGGATCCCCTCTGTAACAGTCACCATATCATTGCTGGGACAAAACACCCGCCCACAAACATGGTAGAAAACAGTTTATTTCAGCTTACTGTTTAGAGGGGAAGTTTCATCAATGGCAGGGAAACATTTCCAGAACAGACAGGCAGGGGGTGTCACATATCCACAGCAGCTGGAAGGAAGTAATCTGAATCCTGGACTTGAAACTGGGCTAGATTATCCCAAGCCCACCCTCAGAGATGCACCTTCTCCGCCAAGGTTCTACTTCCCAAAGCTCCACCAGCTGTATATAAAATATTAAATTATAAACACATGAAATCACAACATCCTCAAACTGTAAGCCAAAACAAACACTGCCTTTCGTAAGTTATTTTTGTCAATTATTATCACAACAACAAATTACTAATACAGTGGCTCAGGGCAATCTTGCACATAAAGATGGTATAGACTGTCTCAGTAGACAGTGACAAGATGTATCCTAAATGTATCAAAATGCAAAAGTATGAAAAGCTAAACGATTTTGAATAAGGAAAATAGAGTTGAGTGATTGTCACTCATCAGTTTTTTACAGAGGTGTAGTTCTCCAGAGATGAACACCAAAGAGTGATGGAAGAGCTAAAGAATTAAGAAACATTTAATGCACATATGAGCAAGTAATTTCCGAATTACAGTGCCTAAGTAATTCAGTGATGAATAAAAGAGCATTTTCAGCAGCCAGTCTTGGTTTTTTTTGTATATAAAGATGGAAATAAATTTAACTTGGATAATAATTCATGCCACATATAAAATTAACACAAAAAGAGCATAGATACATATATTATTTTAAATATATACATTTCTAGAAGAGTATATGAGGAAATATATGACATGTTAAATTTTTTTTCTTCAAATACAGAGATAGTTTACAATATAAAATAAAAGTGTAGGAACTCATCAAACTTAAAAACTCTTATTCCATTAAGAAAATAAAATTACAGGCCTCAATGTTGGAGGGAATAGATCCAGAATACATTTTGTGAAGGATTTGCTTTTTTTTTTTTAGAATATAACTACTACAAACATAAAAAGAGAAACAACCTGGTAAAATCATGGGGAAAACTAAACACGTTATTCACACAAGAAGATACTTGTGTGAATATAAATTGAAGATAAATATAAAATAATCTCACCATGCTTGGTGGCTCACATCTTTAATCATAGCACTTGGGAGGCAGAGGTACGAGGATTGAAGTGAGTTTGAAGCCACCCAGAGAGGAGAATACATAGTGAGTTCCAGGTCACCCTGGGCTAGAGCCCTACCTCAAAAAAACAAAAACAAACAAACAAAAACAACAACAACAAAACAAAAAAGAATCTCATAAAAATATAATCAACATTGTTGGTTACCAGTAAAGAGTAAATCAAGATAATGAGATATTGCTACATTACCAGTAGAATGGCTGATATAGAAAAAAGAGACCCTGCCAATAGCAAAGTCTGGCAAGGGTTTAAAGTTCTGAAATTCTCATATGCTTCTGGGAATACTGAACAACTTGATCATTCTGGAAAAACATTCTGCAGTTTTTATGGGGGGATAGGGTGTATGCATGTGTTTGTGATACACTTCTAGGTATGGGCATATATATACGTGTTTGTGTGTTTGTGTGTGTGTGTGTGTGTGTGTGTGTGTGTGTGAGATGTTGGAGGGGGGTCTTCCTCAATAGCTCTCTGCCCTATTTTTTGAGACAAGGTCTCTCACTGAGCTCACAGATTTGACTAGACCAGCTAACTAGCAAGTCCTATCTAGCTCCCTAGAACTAGAATTACACTCAACTTTGAACTGGGTGCTGTGGATTCAAACTCAGATCTTTGTGGCAAGGCAAGTGCTTCACTGACTGGGACATCTCCTCATCCCCAGTGGTTTCTTTTAAAGTAATACATACACTTTCCAAATAATGCAGGCAATTAGTTCTAATTTCACTGAGAAATGAAAACATGTCTTACACATATCTCCTTGTACTTACATCATCAGTGCAGCTTTGCTCGTGACAGGCAAATCTCAAAAGCAAACCAAGTACCTGGTTGCTGGACACATGGTGGTATCTCCATAGACTAGAATATCCCTCATCAACAATAAAAAAACATGGATGCACGTGGCAATGTTTATTCATATTAAAAGCATTATAGTAAGTGAAAAAAGCATTACATTATGGCTTGTTATTACTATTTCATTCATATTAAATTGCAGAAACATCAAAACATTAATGAGAGAATGCAGTAGGTTATGGTGGGGGTTAATCACACAGCAAGAGTGATCAAAAAGTCTTTATACCAGGACCACTGTATTGTGACTGAACTGTGTACATTACTCTAAGTTAGTGAATTGTTCACATAATAGCTTCACTTACAGTATGCTGATGCTAAACTTGGCACTTGAACACATTTATAAGCATGAGGTAAGGCCACATGGACATTGGCTCTGTCTCCTACCACATGTAAACATGAATTCCATATGTACTGGCGTATTTACATAAAAGGGTAGGTGAAACATTTCTAGAATAGCACATTGAAAAAAAACCTTTTGTGTTCTTTGGGCAGGAAAATATCTTAGAATATAAATATACTAAGTATAAAAGAAAAATAATGATTGAACTTTATATTAGAAAGTTCTAATAGAAACACTTCAACAACGGAGAGACAAAGGGCTTGTGTAAATATCAGAGAAACTTCTATAAAAATAATGATGAAAATACAAGTCACTCAATTAAAAATGGCTAACACGTTTTGTTAGACTTGTGAAAAAAAAACATTTTAGGCAAAAGACAGTAGCATATGAAAAAGTTAACATGAAAATCAAAACCACAACTTGGTATCATTTCACACCTAATAAAATCTCTAGGGTTTTAGAAAATACTTGATAAGGGTGGGTGAAAATTTGTAACTACTAGCATTCCAATGCATTGTGGACTTAAACCTACAATATTAAATCATTCTGGAAAACCTTTTTTTAACTAACCATATCCCAGTTATTTAATTTTTTTACTGCTAAATAATTTCTCAGTGAAATAAAAGCTTCTACGAACACAAAAAGTTTGACAAATTTTTAAAGGTTAAAATCATAACACTCTCACATAGTAACAACTCAGTTGTCTTTCATATGAACAAAGAAAGTGACATGATTCATAAAATGAACACAGTGCTTGGGTCAGGATAGTTGGGTCAGGATAGGCATCAAGTTGAAATACACACACACACACAGAGAGAGAGAGAGAGAGAGAGAGAGAGAGAGAGAGAGAGAGAGAGAGAGAGAGAGAGAGAGAGAGAGAGAACCTGCTTGCCAGGGCAAATGCAACTCAGTGATGATGAGAATGAAATAAATTAGTCACAGAAGAATATATGTATACTGTGCTATTGCTTCTGTATGAAGTCCAAAATTGCATATGATGACTGAAACTAGTTTTCAAAATTGAAAATAGTTATTAATTTTTGTGACAATTTCTTTATTTGAACATAAAATGATCCTGGGTTATGTTTGTTTCTGAATTCACTATCTTTACAAAGACAGGACCTTTATGGGTGACCTTTGCCTGAACCACAATGTCTCTTCCTTTTTTTACTTTTACATCCAGAAAATCATTTTAAACCACCCTGTTGTAGTCAGCTTTCTAGTTGCCACACAGAAAGAACCCAAACAAAAGCGGCTTGTAGAGGAATGGGTTTATTTGGCTTATGGACTCGAGGGGAGACTCCATTCTGGCAGGGAAAACGATGGCATGAGCAGAGGGCTGGACATCACCTCTGCCACAGCACTGCAAACAGCGGCAGGAAGGTATGCCAAAGACTGGCAAGGGGAAGCTGGCTTATAACCCCCATAAGCCCACCCCCAACAACACAGCTCTAGTGAGGTTCTAATTCCCGAATTGCCATCAGCTGAGGATTGATCTATCAGAACACATTCAGTTGTTTGTGGGGAACACCTGGATCAAACCATGACACACCCTTTAGGTATTTGAGACTCTTATTTCCTTTCCAGTTTGGGGTTCCACTTTTAGGAATAGAGGTTATGTGCTGTATTCTTCACCTGTTCTTTCTTGTCTCTTTGAGCCTTTGAACACGTAAATTTCCAGCTCACTGCACTTCCAGTCTGTTCTTTGGTGTGTTTCTGGAATTACTGAGTCCACACTGGCCTCTGTCTCCTTGTTGCTCTGCTTCACCTGTACACACTCTAGCTGCATTTTTATTTATTATGAGGAGAGAGAGACAGAGAGACAGACACAGAGAGAGAATGGGCATGCTGGGGCCTCTTACCACTACAAATGAACTCCAGATACATGTGCCACCTTGTGTATCTGGCTTTACAAGGATACTGGAAAATTGAACAGGCAAGCAGGCTTTGCAAGCAGGAGCCTTTAACTGCTGAGCCTTTTCCACACCCTACTCTAGCTCTTTTGGCTGTTTCACAATAGTCATTCCCTTTACAGATTCATTGTCTACTACTGTCTTTGTTTTGTGCTGCTATAACTGAATATCTAAGACTAGGTCACTGATTTTAAAAAAACAGAAAATTTTTTCTTACACTTTTGGAGGGTGGGGTGTCCAAGATCAAAGCACCAGTGGGTTCTTTTTCCACTCAAGGCCTTGTCTCCTCTTCCAAATGGAACCTCAGACTCCATAGCCTCCAGAGGAAGTGACTGTATCCTCACATGGGAGAACAGTAGAGCAAAGAGGAAGGGTCCACTCCCCAAAGCCTCTTTTACAAGGAGTTAACCCATCCCCAGTGCCACCTCCCAATAGTGTTATATTACAGGTAGATTTTCACATAAATGCTGGGCACATGCAGGCTGGCTGGCTGTGTGGCTCACAGGGTCCACTGCTGGTTAAAACTCCCAGTGACATTGCTCTCCCAGCTCACTGCATAGGACTTTCCTGCACTACTCAGCAAGTCAGCAGAAATGATGCTTTCAACTCAGTTGCAGCTTGATTTCTCAGTGTGAGTCTCAGCCTGGATTGTTTTGGGGGGCTCATGAACCTCCCTCACCTACAGAGATATTCCATTTCTGGCACTGGGAATTTCCTGCAACAACTTGTGTCTTCTGGGTACAGCATTCTCCACATATACAGAATACTTGTGCCCAAACTATCTCTTAAAAAAATATATTTTGGGGCTGGAGAGATGGCTCAGCCGTTAAGGCATTTGCCTCCAGTGCCTAAGGCCCTGGGTTCAATTCCCCAGTACCCACATAAGCCAGACCCACAAGTGCGCTCTCTCTCTCTCTCTCTCTCTCTCTCTCTCTCTCTCTCTCTTTCTGCTTGAAAATGAATAAATAAAATATTTTTAAATCATATTTCATATTTTTAATTAGCTAATGAAGAAGTGGGCTTCAGTAGGTTTATTCAGAATGTCTTCAGTTTGTGGTGGCCTTTTCCCCACCCACTCTTCTCTTGTATCTCCCCTCCCTGACTTCACTTGGGCCTTTCCATACCCAGCACTCTGTCACTCTACTTATATAGCTAATATCCCCTCCCCTTAAGTCAGCCACCTTCCTGCCCATTCCTGAACTATTTCTAGCTTTCTGGCTCTTGCTCCAACTTACATACTAATCTAAAAATTCAAAGCTGAGATCCTCATATAAGAAAGAACATGTAATGTTTGCCTTTCTGGGCCTTAAAAGTCTCAGTATCAGATTTTCCAGATCTGCCCATTTTCCTGGGAATTTCATGATATCATTTTCTTCACAGGTGAACAGAACACTGAATATTGTGTATATGTACCACAACTTTATAATAGACATCTAGGCTGATTTCATTAAGTAGTTATTGTGAATAAAACAGCAACAAACATAGGTGAACAAGCAACTCTTTTAAAGTGTAAAGTCCTCAGAGTAAATGCCCAGGAGTGGTATAGTTGGGTCACATGATAGAACTAGTTTTAGCTGCTTGAGAAATTTCCACATTGATTTCCATAATGATTGACCAGTTTACACCCCCCCCCCTATTAACAGTGAATAAGGATTATTCCCCACATTTTCTCATTAGGATTTTTGAGCTTTCATATGAGTTTAATTTTTTTCCATTTCTGTGAAGAATGGTACAGAAATTTTGATTGTGATTGTATTGAATCTATATATTGCCTTTGGCAAGATAACCATTTTCTTCTAATCCATGAGCATGGAAGATCTTTCCATCTTTTGGCATCTTCCTCAATTTCTTTCTTCAGTGTCTTATTTTTCAATGTAGAAGTCTTTCGCTTCCTTGGATAGGGATATTCTGACATATTTTAATTTTGTGACTATTTGGAATGGGACTATTTGCCATATTTCTTTCTTAGTATATTTTTCATTGGTATAGAAGAAGGATACTTATTTTTGAATGCTAATTTTGTGTCCTGCCTCTTTTTTGAAAGTGGGTGATATCATTTCATGGGCTGGGGTCCTGGACTACATAAAACAGAGAATGCAGGCTGAACACCTGTTTTCACCACTTTCCGCTTCCTGACAGATGATTGAACATGACAGCTGCCCATACTTCTGCTGCCTGGCCACCATGAGCTACATCCCCTCAGACTGCAAGCCAAAAGAAACCCTTCCACCTTAACTCATTTTTGTCAGTTATTTCTCACAGCAATGGAAAAAGTAATTTAAGAACCCAAAGGGATAATTATTCACTCCGTGCATACCATCAAAAGATTTCTAATTCTTTATTAAAAATATTTTATTTATTCATTTTCAAGCAGAGAGAGAGAGAGAGAGAGAGAGAGCGCACACCATGGCCACCATCTTGTTGGTCTGGCTTATGTGGGAACTGAGGAATTGAACCCAGGGCCTTAGCCACTGGAGGTAAGTGCCTTAACCTCTGAGCCATCTCTCCAGCCCCTCTAATTCTTTACTCATCAAAATGACAAGAAGAGAACACTGGATGAGTCATTTCTTCACACACATAGGACTCAGGAACACTGCAGAAGTAGTCACTATGTTAGGAATTTGAGTGCTGCTCTCTCTGCAAGCCAGAGAACCATCTCTATGGTGATGTCATAGACACTGAGGAGACTCAAGACTCATCAAAGTAGAACATAAGAGACTATGGAGAGCTCAACAGTAAAGATTTCCAGGACACCCTACAAAGTTCAGGTAACAGCACAGAAGAGAGGCAGGAAGAATGCAAGAGTCACAGGGTTCATAGATCATATATTGGGACCCTGTCCTCTCTACTTGACTCCACAGTGATACCAAGACCCCCAACAAGACCAGCATGGTTCTGAGTTCATAAACTTTTTTTTTTCTTTCTTCAAGGTAGGGTCTCACTCAGGCCCAGGTTGTCCTGGAACTCACTCTGTAGTCCCAGGCTGACCTTGAACTCACATTGATTCCCCTACTTCAGACTTTCAAGTGCTAGGATTAAAAGTGTTTGATACCAGGCAACATTTTGATATGGAGGACTGAGGAGAACAAAAAGCCTACAAAACAGGGGAAGGACTATTTTGAAAGAGGAGAGCCTAAGAGGAGCGAAAGAGAGAGAACAAAAGAGGATCAAAAAGGGATAGCACAATGGGAAAAAAAAGATTTCTAGAATTTTTAAACACAATTTAAAATCTTAATTATAGCCCATATTTTCTATATTTTACACATGTTAAAGGGATAATTCAGGTAAGTCTGTTATGATGAACATATAACTGCATTGTATAATATAGTTGAGAAAATTAATGTTTTAAATGGATTCAAAACTGAAATCTAGCTCCTCACATCACACAACATAATATGCCCATGACCTGTACTATCCTGATTATTTTTAATTCACCTTCACACATGAAACCCCTTAGTGATCCCCACTTCACAAAATTCAAGCTTTTTGCCTTTTTTAAAGGATACAGTCCCCAGTCCTCCTCTCCAGTCACGGTCATTGCTGCCTTCTACTTATGTTGGGTTCCAACTTGATGTCAGTGCTCTCCTGCTGAGGGAGACCTCTCCACACAGCTACTAGGTCTGGCAGAAATCTCTACTCTCTCAAAAGTGAAAAAGGCTTCCCTTTTCTAAGTGACAATGTATTTCCCTTTCCTGACATCCAGAGCCCAGCCTTCCCATCATCCCTACTGCACAGGGGAAAAATATGTGTGTGTGTGTGTGTGTGTGTGTGTGTGTGTGTATTCACACAAGATGATATATATGAGAATTGCCTTTACCTGTAATATGCTGCACAGGTGCCTTCATTATACCTTTAAACATTCCTCTGCAGTGTTTACTACACAGGGCTTTTTTTGCATTACAGGAAGGAGCCAATGGAAATTACCAGCTGACTGAGGATGAAGGAAATTCCTCACCCATTAACACTGTTATTCTGTTGTCTTAAAAATCATGATGGCTTAGTAGCTCCTTCTTCACTAGACATTAAACAAATTGAGATTCACTTGGGTGATGTAGTGTTTGAGAATTACACCACTGCCCACCACAGTGACTGTTAGCAAGGCTTAGATCTAAGTGCTAAGTGCAGAGAGCATTAAAACCACCCAGGTCTGTACCCACTCCATTGTCACTGATCCCAATGTCAGCTGAAATGCCAACCCTACTGAGAAGTGTCTGCTCTTGACTTTTTCGACTGCCCATTATTTCAGGCCAGATTCTGCTCATTATTTATCATTAATTATTCACAACTATTCGATAAACTTCACATGTAATTTCATTACTTATAAATGTGAACATTTTTTTTTCTGAGAATGATTCCAAAGTCCTCAATAATTCAGTGAGTCGGCAGGAAAAAACTTCATAAAGATTCACATTCTCTGAAATATGGCTAAGCTTGGCAGATGCATATAAATTTGAAAGAAAAGCAGAAGTTTGAAAAGCATGAAAGAAATCATGTGTGCATTGGTGGTCTAGTAGTGAGCGGAGCTGCCTTCCAAAAGAAGAAATTATATAGCAACTTAAATATGCATGATTAATCTCAGGCTTTCCCATATAATTTCATATGAAACCAAAACAGTAACAGTTAAAGAGAACAATTTTTAGCTTCAGCTACTCCTTTAAAAAAAGAGGAAAGAAAAGCACGTTCACATCTTACTTTTAGTACAATGTTCACATTTGCACAAAAGAATCATATCTTTAGGGGGAAAATCTATTCTATTCAGGAGTGAAAAGTCATATTCAAAGCTTGGGTGAAATTGATTAGTGTATTATACAGACCTCTAGAGATAGGACTTCAGATGTTGTATTTTGTGGCAGCATTATTTCAGGGTTTCTACTGATACTTACAATAAGACTGTCACACAATGCAGCCAGGCTGACACACAGTGAAGGAAGCAGAAAGAGCAGCCTCCAAACACATGGTCAGATGAAAGACAGCTGTGTGCCACCTGGGGTCTGCCCATAAATCCCAAAGACCAGCTCAGCCTTCTTTTCTTACCTGGCAACTACTTAGAAATAAAATAGAGCTGGGGCCCATCTAACCCTACTAACCAACTGTAGGCCGGTAGCTGAGGTTCTGGCAAAAGAGGAGCCACCACAGTCATACCGTGGAGGATCCATATGGAACCCCACAGAGAATGTCGGGATGAACAAGGGTCCACAGCCATTCAATCAACACAGGATAAGCCAGTGAGACAGAAACCAACAATCTTCAACACAAAGACCCCTAAGCTCACAATATTAAATCAGCCTTAATACTCACCCACCATGACTCAGGGAACTGAGCGGAAGAGGGGGCGGAAAGATTGTGAGAGCCGTGGTGGGGGAGATTATCCAGAGTCATGGCCAGGAGAACCTGGCTGAATACCAAGCTATCCATGGTCCCCTGTCACAAGGACTGATCCAGATGACCCATGGAGGAGGTTATCCAGCGGAGTGGGGAGGGGAGGGCAGCGGGGAATTGGGGATAACAACTCATTGTTTGCCCAGTAAATATTGTAACTCATTATGGACAATAAAAAAAGAAAGAAAGAAAATAGAAATTCTAACAAAGTGCTGGGATTATACCAAATGTTTTGTATTAATCCTAACAATAATTTGTTGAAATAATTTTCTATTCTTTCAACTTTTTTTTAGACATGTAGCCTTCGAACTCACAACATAGCTAAGAGCTGGCCTTGGATTCCTAATGTTCCTGCCTCCATCTTCAAAGTGCTGAGATGACAGGCATGCACCACCACACCAGGCTTAATTTTCTTCATATTTTTGTAGCTAAGAAATCAGGTCCCAAAGCAAGTAGGGCATCAAATGCTGGAATATCCACCTTTATCCACCATGCTGTACAATCACTTACAGACCTAACAGACCACTGAGATTAAAGGGAGAGGGGCTGTGTTTTCTCCACAGCAGATGATCCATAGGAAGAGTCTATATTTTAACTCTTACAAATTGCAGCCTAGTACTTGGGGTCCAGGACCACTTCTGAGCTTGGTCACAGGAAAGAAGGGTTCCAACTTCAGATCTCACTCTAACGGGCAAACTTCTATCTTGTCCTTGGGTGTAAATCTCTACCTACAGCTCCAGTTCTGCTTGTTGGGTTCCTGTCCTCCCTCTGGTTCTTGGGTTTGAATTTTGGCATGAGACCCCTTGTTGATCCTGTCCTGGGGTGACCCTCTGCCCTTACACATCAGCCTTACAGCTCTCCTGTCAGCATCTCTGGTGTGAGATCTCTCTCATCATCCAAAGATCCCTATCCTTGTCTCACTGACATTTACACTGCCTTGGTCACATGTTACTGTCACTGTGGTCTTTAATGCTGCTTGACTCATTAAATAAAGACCGCCTTCATCATGTGTATATGGTGATAAACATTTGTCTTGTTGCTAATAACTTGCTTAAATACTTTTACGTTCATGACAAAAAAACCATAATCTTCCTCTCTATATGAACTTTAGTTACTGATGATTTGAAAGATGGATCGGTGTGTTATGAATATTTGCTGACTTTACTGCTCATCTCAATCATGTTTTACTGAAGAATGCCCTCTAAGCAAGCAGATTGAAATGCATCGAATTGTTTGGTTTTCTTTCAGTTTTAAAATCTGACCTAAAATATTCTCTCAGCTATATATGTCCTAATAAGTAATGTAATTTTTATTTATTTACTTAAAAAAGAAAGAGAGAGAGAATGGGCATATGCATCTTATTGCAGGAAATAATTTCCAGACACGGGTGCCACTTTGTGCATCTGGCTTTATGTGGGTACTGGGGAGTCAAACCTGAGCCATCAGACTTTGCAAGAAAGCACCTTTAAACACTGAGCCATCTCTCCAGCACAAATTTTAAATATTTGCAATTAGATTCCAAAGCAATAGTTTTCCTTATGTCATTTTCTTTTAATTTTTTTATTAACAAGCAGAGAGAGAGAGAGAGAGAGAGAGAGAGAGAGAGAGAAGAGAAGAATGGGCATGCTAGGGCCTCCAGCCACTACAAAGAAACTCCAGATGCACGCACCACTTTGTGCATCCTGCCTTATGTTGTTACTGAGGAATCGAACTCGGGTCATTTCATTAGTTTTTGTAGGCAAGCACCTTAACTGATGAGCCATCTCTCCAGCCCTCCTTAAGGCATTTTTATATCCACTTCTGTTGCTTATTCTTTGGTCCCTCCTCCTTCTCATATCTTTCTGCCCTCCACTTTCCCCATGGTCTCTTTTTGTCCCCAGTACTCCCCATTTCACTTTAATACCTCTTTTGTGCGATTGTATTCCGCACTATTTTCAATTTTAGAACCTCATAGGCTCCCTTTTAGTCCCCTCACCTTTACCCACACTTGCTCTCACCTAGATACACGCACCTATGATCCACAAAGGAGAAAGAACACCCAGGATTAGTCTTTCTGAGCCTTGTTATGCTTTCAAGTTTTATCCATTTTCATATAAATTTCATTTTTCTTTATGATTGAGCAAAATTCCATGGTGTAAATACACGGCATTTTTATTATCCCTCCTTCTGTTGATGGATAGCTAGGCTGGTTCCATTTTCTAACTATTGTGAGAAGTACACAATGAACATGGATGTGTATCCCAGCCAGGTTTCTCTGTTGCTGTGCAGAAAGAACCCAAACAAAAGCGGCTTGTGGAGGAATGCGTTTATTTGGCTTATGGACTCGAGGGGAGAATCCATCCTGGCAGGGAAAACGATGGCATGAGCATAGGGATGGACATCACCTCCGCCACAGCACTGGAAACAGAGGCAGGAAGGTGTGCCAAATACTGGCAAGGGGAAGCTGGTTTATAATCCCCATGAGCCCACCCCCAACAACACAGCTCTAGTGAAGTTCTAATTCCTGAACTGCCTTCAGCTGAGGATCAATCACTGAGAACACATTGATTTGTTTGTGGGGGACACCTGGATCAAACCATGACAATGAGCAAGTATGTCTGTAGCAGAATGTGAGAACTATGGAAAAGCACCCAGGAGGATTATAGCTGAATCATATGGTAATTGTATTTTTAGTGTTTCACTTGAGAAGCTGTCATGCTTATTTCCATGTACTAATTTTCACTTCCATCAATAGGAGATAAAGATTCCTCTTTCCCCACATCCTTGTCTGCGTTTGTTTACTTGATGGTAGCCATTCTGACCAGTATGAGATGAAAAATCAATGAGGTTTGAATTTGCATTTCTCTTTGGCATTTCTCTGATGGCTAGACACAAGGTAATTTTCTAACCATTTTTTTAATATTTTATTTATTCATTTTCAAGCAGAGAGATAGATAGATGAGAGAGAGAGAGAGAGAGAGAGAGAGAGAGAGAAAGCATGAGCACACCAGGGCCACCACCTTGTGGGTCCGGCTTATGTGGGTCCTGGGGAATTGAACCAGGGGCCTTAGGCACTGGAGGCAAGTGCCTTAACCGCTGAGCCATCTCTCCAGCCCTTTTGTAACCATTTATACCTCTCAATTTTTCAGTGTTCTTTTTTGTGAGGGATATGCAAGAGTTTATGAAAGACTTAAGATATGATTTTCTTGATGCTCATTGTCCAATAGCATGCACTATTGTTACTATTCTACACATGATTTGAACATAAAATAGCATTTAAAAGCACAGGTTAGTTTGAGAGAAACAGTTATGATATGCAAATGTTTCATACAGTTCTTGGTTTCACTCAGCAATTTATTCAGCTTGGAGAAGAATATAACTGAGTCAACCATCCTGAGAAATAATTTCTCTATCTCTTTCACTCTCTCTTTCTCTCTCTCTCTGCTTGAAAATGAATAAATAAAATAATTTTTAATAAAAAGAACCACATCTCACCTCTTTATCCCTAGAACCCAAACTTGAGTCGTTCATTGGATTGAAATGTTCATTAAATGAGCCTGGGTACTGGCAGTGGGACTTTGCAATATCAGCCTTCATGGATGTTTAATATCAGAGTCAGTAAAGAAGTAAATGAGCTTTATAAGGAACAGCTGGCCAAAGGATATAAACTCTCTTTCAACTCTATGTCTAGTAAATCAATAAATACATGTTGATTGACAGATTGGCACCCACCTCTCTCTGAGATGTGTACTTCTGGTTAAGAAAAGACAATGACCACTCTAAGCAATGATATAGGACATAGAAAATAGCTCCTTAATATAGGAGATCATAGGCTAGATTTATCATTAGTCTAGTATGCCCCCAAGCATTTAAAAGCATAAAACAAGCTGACTTTGAAATAAAAAGACAGGACTGTAAACTGCTGGAGGCTAGACATCATGGCCCAGAAGTTCAGATGTCCCAGCTACCCCAAGGGCAAATGTCAATCATTCTCAGGATGCAAGTAAGGGAGCTCCGGTTTAGTAAACTGTTTTGGAGAACTATCATCTATGACACAGACCTTTACAGCTGCAAGAAGAGGAATACATTCCAAAGTTAGATAGAATGACTTTGCACTGCCTGCTATTGTAGAGTGCCAAGAAGTGCACATATGGGAACAGAATAAGTGTGATTTTTATGACTTAAAAATATGACCAGGCATTCCTTTGCTTTGGACTATAAAACACTTTTTCTAAAACCTGATAGCCTATACTCTTCAGGTCCTTATAATGCCATTTAAGCATATTTTTGTGCTTTTGGTGCATTTAATTTTTTTGTTTGGCTTTTCGAGGTAGGGTCTCACTCTAGCCCAGGCTGACCTGGAATTCACTATGTAGTCTCAGGGTGGCCTTGAACTCATGGTGATCCTCCTACCTCTGCCTCCCTAGTTCTGGGATTAAAGGCGTTCGCCATCACGCCCGGCTATTTTTTATTAAAATGTGTAGCCCAGGCTGGCCTTGAACTCATGATCCTCCTGCCTCCGCCTCTTCAGCAATATCCTACCGGCGTGTGCCACCACAACCGGCTTAAATTATTAATTTCTTTTCTAATATTTTATGAGAGAGAGAGAGAGAATAGGCTCATCAGGGCCTCCTGCTTTCTGAAAACAGACTCCATACACATGTACCACTTTGTGCATCTGGCTTTATGTGGGTACTGGGGAATCAAACCCAGGCCTTCAGGATTTCCAAGCAAGCAACTTTAACCACTGAGCAATCTCTTCACACCTATTATAGGAAATTTCAAATACCATCTAATAAGAATACTATATGCATTTTATTCAGCTTCAATGCCAATTTTATTATATATATATTTTCATTTTCTTTCACCCAGATATTATATTATTTCTCATGAAAATACTTTATAATGTACATCAAAAGTTATAATTCTAAAAGAAGATGAATATGAATGCATAATCCCAATTATTTTTATAGTCTTTCTATCACCCTTTTATCAACATATTTCCTTTTGACAACCAATTGATCATATGTGACAATAACACAGTGCTAAACTATAATACCTAATCTCTGCTGTTTATGAAAATGTTTTCATTAAATTATAAAACAAAGAAGTGTTATAATCTATGCAAATGGGGGAGCTGCCCATCACCCAGCACCTTCTCCTGGAAGTTAAAGATAGTATGTTGCATATTCTTTTAAATTTGACATCTCTACCAAGGCCCTGGAAGAATTTAATTCTCTTCTCAATTCAAATTAAGGGTAAAGTTTGCACTAATACATACAAATGTCAGTGTGTATTTATCTTGTTCTGAAGTAAATATAAATCAAAATATGAGTATCTGGAAGAATTTCTTCTTGTATGGCGTGGGAGGTATGCATGCAGGTGTGTACACATGCTCATATGTGTGGGTGAATGTGTACTGCAGGTGTGTGTGCATGTGTGAGCACGTGCATGTTGTAGCCTAGAGGACAACCTCAGGTGTTATCCTCAGGAATTCTATTTATCTCTTTTTGAGACAAGATCTCTCATTGGCCTAAAGCTCACCAATTAGGTTAGACTGGTTAGCCAGCAATTTCAAGAGATCATCCCGTTTCTACCTTCCCAACCCTTGGATTACAGGCATTTGCCACCTCACCTGGCATTTTAAGTGGATCCTGAGGATGGAAACCTAAGTTGTTATGCTTTCAAGGTAAGCACTTTACACACTGAGCTATCTCCTTCCTCAGTCCCCAGAATTTCTATCACTGATTTTGTATCATCAAATAAAAAAAATCCACATATTCTCATTATACTCATGGATAACCAAGTTAAGTTATCAAAAATCCAGGAATCTGTGCATGTCAATTTGAAAAATTCTGGGCTCTGAAAGGCAATGCACACCACCTGAAGTAGAATACTTCAATGTCAAATTGTGGCTCCATGCTAAGAAATAAAATTCACACAGCCTCAGAGAAAAACCAAAAATCATGTACTGCCAAAGGCCAGCATTTCTGAAATGAACGCAAAATAGCTCATCTTCCCAACTTTCTTGGTAATGGCTATCCAGAATGTATGATGTCAAATAATGGAATAAAGGATGAAATATACAGAGATAAGGACATGTACAAAATTCTTTCAGAGTTACTGAGTCAGGCTAGAGACATCTCAGAATCTCATCTCATACTGTCTGTGGCCAGTATGAGATCTGGGAGTTTGCTGCCTTAGGGGAAGGTGCTGGTCTCTCTTTTTCTGTAGGTCCCTCTTCATTTCCAAGGGAGTACAGTCACGGCATATGATAGCAAGAACATAGCTTACCTATATCAATGTTCTAGACCAGGATCCAGGTCGCTGGGCAAACCAAAATGGGTCACAAAAATTCTGCGTCCATAAGCGAGCCTGACAACCTGTGCCAAGGTGATGGAGATGGACACTGAGGTTACTAAAATGCACCAAAGCAGAAATCCAGAAGCTGCTGAGAGCTCAACACTAAAGTAGACTTAAAGCATACCCCCCAAGGTTCAGGGCATTTTGGGAAAAGAGGGTGTGGAAAGAATGTAAGAGCCACAAGGTGGGGAGGGAATAACCAGAGGCATTGCTCCCCATCCCCTCCCCACAATGTCTGACTGCTGCTCTCACAACTCATAACCTACAACTCTATGGGGAATACCAGCAATCCCATTAAGGAAGCCCCTCAGTGGATAGGGGCAGGGAGGAGGGAAATGATGGCACCAACACACGATGTATTCATACAAAGTTTCTATTTAATAAGAAATAAAGAAAAGAAAAAGAAAAACGTGTTCTTTGCCACTCATGGTAAATTATCCATTCTTTTGTGAAGATCACTGTTTTTGATTGTGAAATCAGCCTATATTGATATTTTACTTCCTAACTAGGAGACACAGGCACAGAAAAAAATATTGGATAAGCTGATAAGACAGCCCACATCGACATGGATGGATTCCAACCGAGCATGACTACTGATCTCTTTCAGACTTCCAGACCCTACACATAATACTAATCAACACTGATTTATAAAGGATAATAAAATGTTTCCAACCAAAAGTGAACCCCAACTTTTCACGTGCTATATTTCAAAACTATCTGTAGAGCAGTAACTAGGAACTTGCAGTCATATAGCCCTCACTACAGTTTAGATCTTGGAAACATTTTCTCACATAAAAACATATAAATCATGTACATCCACTACTATTAGAGCTACAATTCAGCCCGTGTGGATACAATCAGCTTATGTGGGTTGACTTGTGCACCTAACCACCATGTATAAGGAGGTGGCAAGGAATAAACACTGATTATGTGAATTCAGATGCTCATTGCGAAGCTGAGCTCATTTTTAACACTTTCAAAGTGGTTCCTGGGGACAACAATGGAAGTTAAATTAATGTCACCATCTGACAATGAAAGCAACCACAAATGACAAAATGAGTTCTCAGTAGAAATAACACACTATAAAATTATATAACTGTGCCTATTTGGGACTTCCAATTTCAAGCCCAATAACTAGATTTCAAGGCCAAGAAAATATGTCAGCCTACAAAAGAAATCCCTAGGGAAGTCATCTGTATTATATAACCTGCCTACGAGAGAGAGAGAGAGAGAGAGAGAGAGAGAGAGAGAGAGAGAGAGAGAGAGAGAGAATTTGGTAGCACAGGCAGCATGGAGGAAACCTATGGGGGAAAAAAAACAAGGGGAGAGGGCACCAGAGATCAGGAACATGAAAGTGTTTGTACTTCATCAAAGAAAAAGAAACAGAGTCTTGGGCTGAGAAGATGGCTTATGAGTAAATTACTTGCTGTGCATGTGTGACCGCATAAGTTCACATCCCCAGAACCAGTGTAAAGCAGAACACAATCAGGAGCATTTGTAATCCCAGCCCTCCTATATTGAGACGGGAGGTGGAGGCAGAGGAATCCCAGAAGCTCAGGCAGCTTGTGGGCCAACCAGCCTGCCATTCCCAGCAGAAAACAACAGATTTCAACAAGAAACAAGTGCTTTGAACATCAACAAGACCTAAGGTGGAGAACAACACCAGGGATCCTCCTCTGACCTCCATGCGTGCTCACCAACACCTGCATTCACACATGTGCGCACACACACACAAAGATCATTTTTAAAAAATGCTAGGACTGGGGAGATGGCTCATTGGTTAAAGGCTCTAGCTTGCAAAGTCTGGTGGCCCAGTTTTGATTTCCCAGTATCAGCATGCATCTAGAGTTGGTTTGCAGTGGCAAGAAGACCTGGCACACAACCCTATTCTCTCTCTCTCTCTCTCTCTCTCTCTCTCTCTCTCTCTCTCTCTCTCTCTCTCTCTCTCTCCCTCTCCTTCCTTTCCCTCTCTCTCCCCTCCCCTCCCCTCTCCTCTCCTTGCAAATAAATAATAAAATTGTTTTCTAAGAGATACCAAAACCGAAAGGAGTAAGTAGTTATAAAGAATAAAGATAATTGATTCCAAATATTCACTTATTGTCCATGTCTTTCTGGAGCCATAGGTTTATACAGAAATTCTATGTTCTGGATAGGATAAAGGAAAACTAACAAAAATGGATAAAATAGAGCTATACTGAGCAATAATAAACACAACTGAATAAAATGAAAATGGAACAGCAAGGAGAGAAAAAGACCACCCTTCTAGGTTGTTCAGAAAGGATGGAACAAAAAAGGTACAATTTTTCTGGCACTAAGAGATGTCATATGGATCCTAGGGCAAAATGGAAAAAACATGTGAAGGAAACCTACATGATCAGGCCCAGAGTGGAAGCTTTCTTGGTGTGACTGAGAAACAACAAACCTCTTTCTCTCTCCCTCTCTCTCCCTCTCTCTCCCTCTCTCTCCCTCTCTCTCCCCCCTCTCCCTCCCTCTCTCTCCTCTCTCTTCTCTTCTCTCTATCCCCTCCCTCTCTCTCCTCTCTTCTCTCTCTCTCTTTCTCTCTCTCCCTCTCTCTCTCCCCTCTCTCTCAGGGAGTGATGGGAAAGGAGTAGCCATGGGCATGGGATTTGTAGGTGGTCCTATGAAATGTGGTGTTGACTCTAGGGAAGATAGACAGTCATCAGCTGAAAGAAGATTAATACACTCTGATTCACATTTTAGCATTTTGATCTAAGCTCCTCTGTCAACATTGAACTGGGAAAAGGGAAGTCTGCAGGTTTGTAAGGGGGCTAAGGAGCTACAGAATTCCAGGCACAAGATAATGCTGGTAAGACCTACATAGTTACAGTGGAGGCAGGGGATAGATGGCAGACACTTTTGATAGCAGAACTGACAAGATTTCCTGAACATCTTGGTTGTATGAAGGAGAAGATTAAGTCAAGAGTGATTCCAAAATCTCTGTCATGACCCACAGGCAAGCTGGGAGGCATGTTGAGAAGAGTGGATTCGTGTGACTGACCATTTTGTAGATTTTTCTGTGGTAGAGGCAAAGAAATCCTGATGAATCTCTACCCCACTGTCCATTGATTCCATGATGACCAGGAAATCTTTCCTTTACTAATTTCATCTCCTAAGTGTCATTGCAAACAGACCCAGGATAGCAAAATCTCCCCAGTGAGAGAACCCAGCATAACAAACACATGCATTTTAGTTATAAGAAAGATTAATATTCCACCAAAATTAAATAAATTGGGAAAATTCTTCTCTAGTCACAAAATAATTAATATCTCTCAGTGTGAACAAAAAGAATCCTGGATAAATATGCAAAAACCTGCTTTCAGACATAGAAAACAGAGATGGAGAGGAGGGGCACGAAGTCAGACCTGGTGGCTCACACCTATAATCCCAGTATTCAGGATGCTAAGATAAGAAGATTGCCATGAGTTCAAGGCCAGCCTGAGCTACATACTAATTTCCAGGTCAACCTGGGCAAGAGTGAGATCCTGCTTCAAAATTACAAAAAAACACAAAAACCAAAAGAGCACTAAACGGTGATCCAACGGTGGTCTCGAGTCATGCTCTGCTTGCCATCGTAAAGAAAGAAATTCTAGCAGAACACAACAGCCTCACTAAATTGGGCTCACAAAGGTCAGGCAGGCAGAGGAAGCAGGCTGCTGTGGAACAGAGTTACATAGAGAGGAACTGATACAGAAGAAGGGCTCTGAAAATACACACAGGGAATTCTGAGCCTAATAAATCCTAAAATACAGATATGTGGGATGAAACTACATCAAAACAAAACCAATAATAGCCAGGATGTGGAAGCCAACAGTTTCTAGTACTCGAGTAACTTTGAGAAACATGTGAGTTCTGCCCTGAGCACAATCTTCATTGGCTACAAAAAGTAACCTGAGGAAACAAGACCTGTTCTGTTTAAGTAGCTGACAGACCTCCAGGACAGCTACTCTTGATGTGTCCCATCAAAAGGTCTGGAAATTCAAAAGTATCAGGATACATTACAGAAAACTTATGCAACAAATGAAAGTGACAAAGGAAAGGAAAACCCATCCATCCACTCAGCAATGTAAAATTAACAATCTCCTTCATCTACTAAAATATCACTTTATAAGAAAAAAAACTGGAAAAAATAACTCAACCAGGCACAATGTCAGTCAATGGATAAAAACCATCCTTTAATTGTCAAAGATGATAGAATAGGCAAAGATAGAAAAGTAGGTACATGGGGTTCCGGTTCAAGATGGCTGACTAGCAGACACGCCCTGTCCCTCAGGAAATAAGGGTCAGGATTTTCAGTGGGGATCCAGTTCATGGACACAAGGTGCAGTCACACTCTGAGCTCCAGACACCTCCTGCACAGGATTCTCACCACTGGAAGCCTCCATCGAGGACCAGCACTCGCTGGAGGCAGATGCAGTGAGAGAGTTGTGGCCCATCTAACCCTACCAACCGACTGTAGGCCGATAGCTGAGATCCTGGCAAGAGATGAGCCACCACAGTCATATCGTGGAGGATCCATATGAAATCCTGCAGAGAATGATGGGATGAACAAGGGACCCACAGTCACAGCCATTCAATCAACACAGGATAAGCCAGTGAGACAGAAACCAATGATTTTTGACACAAAGACCCCTAAACTCACAACAATAAAGCAGCCTTAATATTCATCCACCACAACTCAGGGAACTGAGCGGAAGAGGGGGCGGAAAGATTGTGAGAGCCATGGTTGGGGAGATGATCCAGAGGCATGGCACCCCTCAATAACAACACACTTGGACTGAATACTAGGCTATCCATGGTCCCCTGCCACAAGGACTAATCCAAATGACTCATGGGGGAGGATATCCAGCTGATTGGGGATGGGGAGGGGGGCACTGGGGAATTGGGGATAACAACTCATAGTTTGCCCAGTAAATAATGTAACTCATTATGGACTATAAATATTAAAAAAAAGAAAAGAAAAGAAAAGCAGATGCACTCTCTCCTAAAATTTAAGGATCATCTGCAATCAACATGATGGTCACCTTTGAACCAGAGTATTTGGAAAGCTGTGTGAATGACTGTTTTATTCAATTTCCAAAGAATAATACATTAACAGTTAGTTCCATATTAGACAATTATGACAGAAATTACCTCCTTACACACAATGGATGCCTTAAGGTTACAACAGATTAATTCTGTACTCTTTAATTCTAAAACTGTCTAGAACAACCCTTAATTCCCAGGGCCAGAAGTGGGTAATACCCCACAGTGAGTTGTTGGTTAGAGAGACCTATGATGTCCCCAAAACAAGACAGGCTTCTGTTAAAGCACTTGATTACCAACCAGAGCTAAAAGATAAGACCCTTTGCTAAAGACACAAGTTGCCTACCCAGGACATTGAGATACTGCTAGAATTTAGAAGGAAGCCAGCTCACTAATGAATAACCTTCATAGTGTTAGAAAGTGCTTCAAGAAGTGCTAGGGGGAAATGACCACAAATGTTGTGAACAAGGAGGGGATACTGCTAGATATGAAATCAACCAGCCAGACAAGATGTACACACCTGTGCAATAGTGGCATTTAGCCTATATGCAAGTAGGCAATGGCTCTCTGAACGAATAAGAGACTTGTTCAATGGGAAGGAACTCATAGCTGAATCAAGTCAGAAATTTTATGGAGATGAGGCTCATGGACTCGAGTGAGAAGCTCTCACTTGTCTTTGGCCAAAAAGAAAAAAGAGAGAGAGAGAGAGAGAGAGAGAGAGAGAGAGAGAGAGAGAGAGAGAGAGAGGAAGGAAGGAAGGAAGGAAGGAAGGAAGGAAGAAAGAAAGAAAGAAAGAAAGAAAGAAAGAAAGAAAGAAAGAAAGAAAGAAAGAAAGAAAGAAAGAAAGAAAGAAAGAAAGAAAGAAAAGAAAAGAAAAAAGAAAAAGAGGCCGCACGCATCAAAATATCTCTTAATTAGCTATGCTTATCCCCTGTAACCCATGCTGCTCTCACTTTCCATTGGAGAATCTGTTTCTCTTTTTTAAAAGCAGCAAAATCCAGAGAGAACCAAAAATCTATCAACATGACAAGAGAAGATAGCTGAGTCCCCATAATGAGACGAGCCACCTCTTGTACATCATCTAGGGTCCAGGGTGAAGCCACAGAGGAGTTGGTGAGTTAAGCATGAGTGATGTCCCCCAACTTCCCCCACAAACACAATGACTTGCTGATCTCATAACTCTTAACTCATAACCCTATGGGGAATACCAGTAATCACACTGAGGAGGGCCCTCAATAGAATGGATGTTGGGAGGAGGGAAATGGGACCAACACATGATTTGTCTGTAAAACAAAGTTTATAATTAATAACAATTAAAATTAAAACATAAAATAAGCCATGAGTGGTGGTGCACACCTTTAGCCCCAACACTTGGGAGGCAGAGGTAGGAGGATCACCAGTAGTTTGAGGCCACCCTGAGACTGTCAGCCTGGGCTAAAGTGAGATCCTACCTCAAAAAAACCAAATAAATAAAATTGAATTAATTAAAAGGTTATAGTTAAAAAGCTAGTGGTGGAGAATATTAAATACTCTCAAATACTCAAAACAAAATATGGCACAAAAGGAAGACGAAAGGGAAGAGAACAGAAGGGCCAAGCTGCTTTACACCCAAATATTTCTATAGTAACATCAAATAGAAGTTTAAACACCTAATTAGAATTATTAAGTTTGACGAAAGGATATGACCTAACCATATGAATTTAGTCTATACAAAAGTCATTTAAAATATAAAGACAAAGATTGAAGAGAAAATGATGGAAAATGTTGTACCACCAAAACTGTTATCAGGAGCTAATATTACCATAAAATTCATGTGAGGCCAGGGAGAGTCCAAAACCAGGACTATGACTGGAGAGATGATGACTTAGCAGTTCAAGGCACTTGCTTGCAAAAAGAAGTCATGTCACTATAAAGGAGTAAGATGATCAAGGGTCATGGCACCTAACAACAGACTTCCGATTACATGAAACAAAAAATAACAGAGCTAAGAGGAGAAATAATTCAATGATTATACATTCTTCTCTCAAGAGTATATAATTTTTGAACATTATCAACAAATATACCAATAAATCCTAAAAATAAAAAAATAAAACCCTCTGACAATAGCATCCACATTTTCTTCAAGTATGTATAAAGCAAGACAGAAACAAGCATGGGTTAACTGCTCTATGATTGGATTTAACGCTTGCTCTACAGGAGGAAAATCATGCCTGGTTCTATGAATAGAGCCCATAGTCTATGGCTATAGAACCAGGCACTGGAAAAACCCAATATTGTGGCTATGCTAATTGGATAGCAAGCATGTCCAACTGCCTTCTCAACGTATATGTTCCCATAAATTGGTACTACTTGCAGCCTCAAATACAGAAATTCCTTTATGCAAAGGGCAGAGGTGATTACAGAGACCCAGAAATGACAAAATTACCAAGAATAAGTGACTAGTTTGTGCTTGGCCTAAACATGACATCCAAACCACACTGTCCAAGGCTCTGGCATGCTCGTGCAAGAGGGGGTTGAGAAAGGAATGTGCTGTGGGATGCTGTCTTCTCAATACAACACATCCACAGACAGGGTTTCCTAGACAGATGAGGAGGGGGGTCCATGAGACCTCACACCTCCCAAGTAAATAATGGAATCTGATGATTGCCAGAGAGGGAAAGTCGTATCCTTTAAGAGACAGCCAATGGAGGATTGCCTATTCTCTAGTAAATAACCTCCTGCCATCCATGATTAGGCAAATGATCCTAATTAAATCAAGGGGAACTAACAATAATAAACCAGGCATAGAAGTAGGGTGGGGACCTAATGGGGAAAGGAAGGGTTTAGTAGGACATGAAAAAAAGAAGAGAGAGGGTAAGTAGAAGAATCAAAATAGATTGTATATATGTATTGTCAAAACTGAAAAAGGGAAGGTCTAGCAAGGGCTGAATGATAATATCTGTTTTTGTTTTTGTTTTTAAAGCATATGCCCTAAAACAAATATCCATTCACTGAAAAGGACATTTATCCACAGGCTGTCTGTGTGACCACAATAAGCAAGAAATCATTAGAAAATAAAATGGCATTAAAATCCTCAGATATAACTGGGGATAACAACTCATTGTTTGCCCATTAAATAATGTAACTCATTATGGACAATAAAAAATTAATTTAAAAAATCCTCAAATATAGATAAAATGTCTTACATTGAACAAAAATGCAAATAAAACATATAAAGAATGTATGATGAAAACAGAATTGTCAGCAATCGATGTAGGATTAAATGATAAAATAAGAGCTCAAACAGAAAAATGGTCCAAAGTCTCTACTTAAGGCTTACATTATGCTTACAGAAGATCCAGTTAAAGTCAAAGTAAAATTTTTAAATGAAAATAATAAAGATTAAAAACAAATCAATGAAACAGAAAAGGAGAAAAAATAAATGTAAATAAAATGAGGTTTTTTTGAAAATGTCAATAAAATGATTGATAAAATTTTTAGCCAAAGTGACTGAATAAAACTGAGTGTGATCTCAAGTGTTGGTGACAATTTGGAATAACCAAAACCCCCAGACCCGGCTGGTGAGAAAACAAACAGTTTGGAAAACTGTAGGCACCATTTAATATATAAATATGTGCTGATAACATATGATTCAACAACTCCACTCCTGTGTACTCACCACATGTGTTAGTTACCAGTTCCTTGCCTCTCAGATCTACACCCAACACTGGCTGCTCCATGATGACAAAGCTGAATCTTGTTCCTACATCTCTTTTGTCAAGTGGCCAATGTGAGGATTTGCAAGACAATACAAGAAAAAAAACACCTCTTTCTTGTTAGGTATTGTGTCATTTACATTCTATTCTCAACTTAAACAGAATAGGATGAAGAGACTCTTCGGTGAGTGTGTGAGGGAGATTCCAGGAAGGATTAATGGAAGGAGGAAGGCCTTCTCCCAGAGTGGACAGCCTTTTTGGTGGAGGACTATATATAAAGCAAACCCAGAAGAGCAGAGTGCTTGGTAGCCTCTGGGACTTACTGTGCATCTACTCTGTGACTGCCATCCTACATGGACATTGCAACCCAGCTTCACTGGCTCTCTAACATTCCAGAAATCATCCAAGCCTTCGGTGCCATATTAGTACTGTTTCATGGACTGAGCAGCTAGTGGCTTCTCAGACTCTCCAGCCTAAAGCTAGCCACTGTTGGATTGCCCAGCTTATATCCTGTTATTTAATGGAATACATGTTCATTCTATTGGTTCTATTCACCTAGACCCTAATAATGTTCCTCATGCAGTGCTCTTGCAAAGGTCACATGGTTTTGCATGTTTGTTTGATTGGTTAGTTGTTATTTTGTTTGTTTGTGTGTGTGTGTGTAGTTATTTATTTACTGAGAGAGAGAGAAGGAGAAAAAGTATGGGCATACCAGTGACTCCTGTCACTGCAAAAGAACTCCCTTTGTGCATCTGGCTTTATGTGATGTGGGAACTGGGGAATTGAACCCCAGTATCAGGATTTGCAAGCAAACACCATCTGAACTATCTCTCCAGTTCCAGTAGTTGGTTTTCGGGTGCCCAGTGGCCACAATCATATGACACTTCCTCTGACACTTTCCCTGGCTCTTCTTCAGCCAGCTTCAGAGTGCAGTCACACTACCAGGGAACCTCAATGTGAATACCTTCTTCCAGGGCCCTTAAGGTTGTCTTCCCCCTCTGTGCTGCTTGCTAAACACATTTCTGTTGAGTTTTTCCTGAATAGAGAAAATGCCATTTGCAGAACTACCCCCATTTAACCAACTCCTCTCAACATGTCCTTGGGAAAATTTTAAACCAATAGAGTGCTGCCAGATGCTTTTATCAGAGCACCATTGGTTAAACAGTTTCCCTTGACAACTCTGACAGTGATTTCGCAACAGTGTTGTCCAATGAGGCACCTTTCCTTGAACAGCTCTGAGCCCTTCTTTTGGCAGTCTCTACAGTGAGTTCTCAAGGAAGAACCTCTCTGAGAACACACCTCACCCCTAACTGCCTCTTAGAACTGCTGACGACAGATACCCAGTGGAGCCCTGTGGGTGAGACACTTCATGGAAATTCTTCACCATGTACTGAGTCCCTTCATGACCTCTCCAGTGAACCCTGAACTTTCAACCCAGAGAGGGGAGTATCCTGCTCTTTGGGGTATTTTATCTCATTCTTAGGGATAGTAGCTTTTCCATATTCTACTAATCTTGTGTCATCTAAAATTCTCTTTACATCTTAACAGGCATTTCTCTAGTAATAATCTCTTTTTAATATCTTCTATTTAATTATTTTAATGATATTTTACATCAAGCCTTCTCTATTCAAATTATTATGTCG
>PVHP010016970.1:0-35166 GCA_004024765.1 Zapus hudsonius | reverse complement strand
GAGTAACAAGTTCTGTATTCTGTGTGACCTTCCATTATTTGGCAGGAGGCAACATTCAGCAGTACACCTACAAACATGAGCCCACGACAAAGTGCACGGGCAGGAGGCCTGCCATCAACTATTCTGTGTATGGAGACGCGGCTCAAGTTAGGAGGCGTCGCTTTGAACGAGATATTGGACCTTCTCAAACACATACCATCAGAATTCATTACTCACCCGTCCGAGTCTCTTATCAAGACAAAGGTAGCATTTTAACTGTGTTAAGAATTCTGAGCATTAAAATAGATGCAAGTTTCTTATAAGCCTTATTAAGTACTGACCAAATACACCCTAACAACTTGTGCTTACTGATGTTAAAACATGCCAATCTGCCTTACTAACCAAAGGCCAATTATTTGTTTTCCTTTGTGGGGAAGGAAAGCAGCACAGCGAAGTTACTATTTATAATAAATACTTATCTAGTAATCTTAGCTAGAGGCATTTATATAAATCTGTAAACCTCAAGATAGTCTTGAAAGTTATATGTGTCACCACACAGGGTGACAGAACTGAGGCATTGGAGTTAAATAGCTCATTAAGTAATAGCTACTCAGTGAATAAACTGAGATGGAAACCTGAGTTTGTCTAAGACTGTAAACTGCCTTTTAATCTGATACCTTTTATTAAAAATGTCACCAACAGGTTTCCTCCATAATGAAGTCAAAGTGAGCACAATGTGGAGAGGGTTTCCAAGTGTGGTCACCTCAGCTGTAACACTGCCCAACATTAGAAAACCTGATGGCTACGATTACTATGCATTTTCTAAGGGTAAGTTATTAAGGAAAATCTTGTGAGCTTTCCAAGTTGATCTCACTTGTCAAAGCACAAATTTAAGCAAATATACCAAGGGTGCAATGGTGACTGAAGGTGACAAGTTCAACTTTAATACTGGGAGTGTAATTCACTTCTCCTGTACCTCATGAAGGTTGACAAGGATCCAATCCACTGGATAAAATGAGTACCGGAAATAGGGCTTTACTTCCCACCTGTGGAGCTTCAACTATGCCCCTTGTATCAATACAGTCTACACAGTGAGAAAGACATTCATGAGAATCCAACTTTATTCCCCGGACACTTTGAAAAGATCATTTTGCCCATGATTCTATAATATGAATGTCTATGAATGCATTTTTAAAAGGACAAAACCAGAATAACTAATTTTTCTGAATTAGCTTGATTCTTAAATGCTTATCTAAAAAAGAACCTAATTTTACTTGAAAGAGGTTGAAAGGTAATTACATGAAGGCAATTATTTGTTTTTGAGTTTTCTAGCAAGTCCAAATTAATAAAAATATTTCAGCTATTGATGCTTTGAGTAATTAACATATGATTTTCAGGTGTTTTGCTTAATTGTTAATTAAAAATTATTTTTCTTCCATGTAGATCAATATTACAATATTGATGTGCCTACTAGAACAGCAAGAGCAGTCACCACTCGTTCTGGGCAGACCCTCTCCAAAGTCTGGTACAACTGTCCTTAGGCTGATGGGCAGTGAAGAGCTGAGTAACATGAAGAAAGAACGAGAAACTTTGACACTGAAATACATTTTATTAATAAAGAATGTTGAGATGAGCATACCTATTTAAATACAAAAATGTCCTTCAACAATCGTTACACTGAAATACAGACCACTTAATTAATATTTCCTCTATTTATTCCTCCTCTTCCTCCCATTGCATGGCTTACACCTGTGGAAGAAAAAAAGAGAATATTAATAAAAGGGAATCAATCATTCAAGAAGATATATTTTCAATATGCAATATCTAAGGCATTATGGATATAAAAAGATACCCCATATACTTAAGTTCTGTAACACTTTAAACTTTCCAAATCTAACCTAAGTATATTTGATTTGATCTAATCTAAGTAGAAATTTAAGATTCATTCACTGGGGATAGGATGATTGCTCAGTGGTCACGGGTTCTTCCTTCCAAAGCCTGTCAGCCAGAGCTGGATTTCTCAGCACCCATGTAAAGTCAGATGCAAAGTGGTGCGTGCATGGCACACATGCAGCTACCTCCTAGCTCACAAACAAATCCAAAAAAAAAAAAGGAACTAGTAGTCTCAGGGTGGCCTCGAACCCAGAGACTACATAGTGAATTCCAGGTCAGACTGGGCTAGAGTGAGACCCTACCACGAAAATATAAAAATAAAACAAACAAACAAAAAGAATACATTCATAATGTAATGTATATAAACCCACCTAAAAGAAGCTTTCTGATTGTTAAATATCACAGGCTCAATAAATTATTTAATCAATTCTTAAAGAAATAAAGTGGCGACTTAAGGCTTAGAAACTTGTTCCTCATAGTATACCAACTATCATATAATTGACATGTCAGAAACTTACCCCTCTGTCTGTTAAATTGACGACCACGGACACCTTGTCTCAATGTTGTTTGAAGTCTTACTCGTCTGAAAGGCTTTGGCTGACTACTGCTAGTATCTAAGAAAAACATTAAGATTATCAAGTTTAAAAAGTGGTTACCAAGGCAAAACCAATTACTAAATCAATGCACAGACAAAATGCAAATGTGTCCACTTGTTTTCAATGTTCAAGTTTGCTTTTTAAGAGTGAAGGGCATTCAGCATACAAAAAAACAAAAACCCCACACACCCAAAATATCAAAAAATGCTTATTTGGAAAAAACACCCACAAAAAACATTTGGCTTTTTTCATTTAATCATTCAAACATTATTTACCGATGTGTAGGGGAATACTAAGAAAAACAAAGTATTAAGCCATTAGCAAACAGAACATCACAATACAAGTCATTATCTGACTCACTTTTTCTAACATCCCAAATTTAATCCTTAGAACCTTACATCTATCATCCTGCCTCAACCATCTTCTTTACTCTGAATTACTGAAACAGCTTTCAAAATCTTTACTGTCATTACTAATACAGCCTCTTCTATACACCACAGGAAAACTATTATCATTGCTCACGTCACTAATCTATGAGGCCCTTCAGTAGCTTCTATATCCCTGAAACCCGAAGCAATGCTGAAGATCTATGTGATTTATCCACCCACCTTCCCCCACATCTGCCCTGCTAGTCTGTCTTCATTCTGCTTGGGCCACACTGGCCAGTCTGCTGACTTAGAATGTATCAGACACCCAACTGCCTTATGGAGTTTCAGTCCGCATCCTCTTTTCTCAAATACAGCATAGCCATTATCCTGTCCCTTTCTCAGGTCTTAAATGTCATTTTCTTGGTCACACTTCCTATGAAATCCCCTGGGTTATGGTAGAAATCTGTTGACCTAATGAGTACCTGCTCAGGTGGGCAGGTATTGTCCATTATCAAATAAATATAAAGACATTTAAATTTTCTAGGAAAAAACCCACATTTTTTATGAAAGGGCTAGTAAGGTAACTGGTATTTATTCTACTACTATGAAAAGATAATATTCATGAGATATCAGAAAATAATTAGGGTGCAGACCTCAGTAATTTTATGATAGCTACAATTTCTGAGCTTACTATGTATGAAGCACGGAGTCCTACAACTCACATGTCATTATTTCTACTTCAAGGTTCTCTGGAGGATATTCTTTTTCAAAGCTAACTTCAGAAACTTAAAAAGTCAAACTCTGAAGTGCTTTACACATTAGTAAATTTCAAACACTGTTTTGAAGTAAATGCTCCTTATTAGATCTCCTGCAGAACAAACAAAAACGAGGTTGCTCTGGTCCCAACAGAGGCTGCTCTTGAGACTCCTTCCCAGTACACCTGTGCCCCGTGCCTCAGGCAGCACCATTTGGAGAACCGAGAGCTCTACAGAACTTTTATGCTGACAAACATAAATAAGTCAATTCTTTTGGGATGGATCTACATTCTCCATGCTTGTGATCACCAGTGACAGAATATAAGTCAAATACTGATGGAAGTATAAGCAAAGTTCTGTAAGATAAAATTTACCTTTCACAGAATGCATTTTAAAGCTCAGGGAAAAAAGGATTGTTGATTTGTTTCTAGTAACACAGTGTTTTTACAAAGAAGTCTGATGTGCAGCAAGAAACTGTATGGAGCAGAACGTACCTACAGAAGAGCTGGAGGGAGGATCCTGGCTGGTAGAAGGGAGGTCTGACTCATCAGAGGCCTGAGCAGGCTCTTCTTCCTGCTGGCTGTCGACTTCCAGGCCTGCTTCTGAGCTGATACTAAGGAAACAGAAAGTGAACACAAAGTGGACAACTGATTTTGGAATGTCGTTCAACTGTTCCTAGGTGCTTTTAAGATGTATCTTATGACTAATGCCAGAGTGAGTTTCTAGACATTTGAGATTTGGATAAATTTCAGTTTACCTGAATGATATCTCCTAAGACCAATCTCAGTTGAGATGGTGAATACAGTGACTATGCTCAAGTCAAGGCTGCAGTTTTTATCTGAGTTGGCTGCCAGTAGTGTGGCCCAAGCAAATCACTGTCCCATGCTCTGAGCTGTATTATTTATAGAATGTGTATGTGTGGGGGGGAAGCACTTTTGGATACAGTGTGGGCCAGAAAGGGACAAATGTAGGAACAGCATACATGATAAGAAACAGACCTTTTTTCACCTCATATACTTTCTGACCTGACCTATATGAAATACTGTTAAATATGAAGTCCTTGGGCTCTATCTAGGAAAACTGGGTTCTATTTTGATCAAGTTTTATTTTTTTTCCTACATGAGAGCGAGAGCGAGAGCGAGAGAAAGAGAGAGAGAGAGAGAGAGAGAGCGAGCAAGAGAGAGAGAGAGAAGATAGTGAGAAAAAAAGAAAATGGGATTTGCTAGGACCTCTTGTCATTGCAAATCAACTCTGGATTCACGTGCCACGTTGTGCATCTGGCTTTATGTGGGCACTGGGGAATTGAACCCAGGTTGTCATGCTGTGCAAGCAATTACCTTTAACTAATGAGCCATCTCTCCAGTCCATGACCTGTATTTATGACCATTATTACAGCCTATTTATATTATAGAGAATTAGATTCCAGGTTGAAATTTAGCATCTCCCAAACTAGTATCTAAGTGCTCCTACAATTTACCTCTTTTCCATTAGAAAACAGAAAGTTTGTTATCAAGTAATTCTCTTTTTTGCTCTTTTTCCCCAAGGCAGGGTCTCGCTCAAGTCCTGGCTGATGGGAACTCACTCAATAGTCTCAAAATCACAGCAATCCTTCTAGCAAGTAATTGTTTAACAAAACTTAATTAAAAAAAAAAAAAATGACTGGTGCGTTTCACATGTAGTGATGCCCGGAAAACTACCAGAGAATCTGATTCTTATGAATACAATATTTCAGATAATGAAGACTAAATGCTTATAAACAGAGAGTAATGATCACTTGAGAACCCACCACTAAATGTAAAGTAAGTCATTTTCTAATACTCCTAATTTTAACAGAAAGATTTCTTTCTGGAGCAGAAGTTCAAGTGGACTATGTTAATGGAAGTGCACCTGTACTTTCAACAAAGTACTTTGTCCTAGAGTATACTGTGCAACTTTCAGAGACAAGTAGTAAGCATTTGTTTTCTATATCAACTTTAAGTTCTAGGCTATACATTACCATCAGCAAGATAGCCTTTTAAAATATGTGGTTTGGACTATTCTTTTTGTAGGACGTTATTGAAAATTTATCACAACAGATCTTTTTTCCTTGCTAAGAGAAAAATAACTGTAAAAGTCTTTTGAATTTATAGTGAGCAAAAACTACAAAATCAGTTTTACCCTTCAGACTCGGCCTCCACAAACACTTCATCTCCATCGTCACCTGTGGCCGTTTCATTTGTTGTGGATGATGTGCCGGTCGATGTTGTCACCATTGGAACAGACTGAGAGGCATGCTCTGCAGCATCAGAGGACGTGGTACTCTCAGTAAATACACTTACTTTAAGAAAAGAAATTAAATGAGTAGAGTAAATTTCATCACAGGTTTCCATGTCACCAATAAAACCCAAGCATCTACTACAACAGTTTATGATCCCTACCTGGGGCTGCTACTTGCAGAGGAGTCGTGGGAACACTACGGCCGCCAGACTCTTCTTCATGAGCTAGGAAGAGGGGGGTTTCATACATCCCTAAACCTAAGGAAAAATTTCGATACAGTGAATGATGTATATTAAAGAAAAAAAAAATTAACAGAAACATACAACTGTGTTAGGCCCATAATTTTCTGACCCCATTAAGCAAAATCCAAGCTCTCAAAATTAATACATCCATTAAACTCCCCAACACTAACATGCCCTTAAGTAATCAGCTAAAATTCTAATTGTTTCATTCTCATTAGCACATAGTAGCTGCACAGTAAGTCGTTTTAAACAAGTTAATTTTATTGAGTATCCAATTATGAATCAGTACTATGTTGAAATCTGTTGAAAACTGCTAATTCCTTTTTGTTAATGAAGCTGAAGTTCAAAGTTAAACTTCCCCTATGGTTGCAAAGTAAGAAAGGAATAAGCAGTGGCATTTCCATTGAAGCTTAGATCTGATGCTCAAGTCCAAGATAAATTGTTCTAATGTACAAAACAATATAAAAATGTAAATTTATATGAAGTCAACTTACCATTTCATATTGGTTGAAGCCTACCTTGCTAAAGCTTGCATCCTAAAAACCAGTGATAGCTACAGGATTTTCATGAGATATCTGCTTAATCTCGTTTTTGTCTTATTATCAACATAGTGTACCTTTTCTATTCATTTACAAAATGCCAGACCATTTACCAGAAATCAGTGGGCTATATGAATTCCAACTGTTGACTAAATTGTAACCAATTCCATAAACAGCATAATTCGTATGCAGGTAATACCCATTTCCACTATGAAAAAAAAATTTCAAGGCAGGATCTCACTCTAGCCCAGGCTTACTTAGAACTCACTACAGCCCAGGCTGGTCCTGAACCCATGGTGACACTCTCCTACCTTAGCCTACCTCCCAAGTGCAGGAAAAAAAGGCATGAGCCACCATGCCTGCCCCCCTTCCCCCCAGCCCCTCCACTGCACATTTCCTTTCCTTCCTTCCCTCCCTTCCCTCTCCCCCCTTCCTCCTTCTCTCTCTCTTTCTTTCTTTCGGAAGCAGAATCTCACTCTTTACTACAGGCAGCCCTGAACTCACTAGTTAGACCAGACTGGCTTAGAACTTGTGGTGCCCCACCTGCCTCAGCCTTCCATGTGCAGGGCTGCTGGTATGAGCTGTCTCTTTAGCTGTGTTGAAACAATGCTGTGCTCCTCAGCACATAGCCCTGAATACTTGCTGCATGTGTGCCACCTCACTTGGGAGCCAAAGAAGAAAGAAAGAAGCCCATTAATGTTAAAAATATAGTATATAGTGCTCTCTATAAATTAGCATGGGGGTTATGTATGCAAATCATACCACAAAAACTTATTAGAAAATACAAATTTCAGAAATCTTGGGTTATTGAGCTATTTACCTCCTTGAGAAGCAAGCTGACCGAGATCAGAGTGACTAGAACTTGTTTGTGGCATATCTTCAGGTGGCCCAAACCGGAATCTAGGAACACCAGCAACCTGTGGGGAACTAAATGGATAAAAATGAATTTAAAGTTACCTGTGGAATCACATGGAAAAGAATATAGGATGGTAATGGAGCATCAAACAGGGAAATAATGCTGATAACGGTTTCTTATGAAACTAGAACTCACTAAAAAGATGTTATAGCAGTTATGAGCGTGGTCACATTCTGGCCACTATGGCTTCGACTGGTGAGTTAATCTCTTCCAAGAGTTCTAACCACTACAATGCCACCTGCCTCCATCAAAGCTGGATTGATGTTGGTGTTATGTCCTTGACATTCTAGAACTATAAACTGAGTATCTTTCCTTTATAAGTTACCCAGACCCAGTTATTTTGCTATAGAAATAGAAAATGAATTAAAATAAGGCCTCATTCTACTTCAATAGGCTTTGTCAGATAATCGGACTAGACCCCAATATTTGAAATTAAAAAGGCTAATCTGAAATTATGGCATCAGAGTTATAATAAATAAGAAAAAGCTGTGCTGGTAAAGTGCATTCTAAGAGGTCTGCTATTCTGAGGTACGTTTTATAGGAAATGGATTCCAGGCAGTGATTTTTATAGCCTTATGGGCATCTGTAAAATTATGTTATTTGTGTGACAAAGTAGCTTCAATGAGAAGTATGTTTAAGTCTTTCATTATTAAAAAATATTTTCTTTATTAATTTGCAAGGAGAAAGAGAAAGAGGGAAATATGGGAGAACGAGAATGGGTGCACTAGAGCCTGCAAATGAACTCCACATGCATGCACCACTTTGTGCATCTGGCTTTCATGGGTACTGGGGAATCAAACCTAGGCTGTCAGGCTTTCTAGCAAGCACCTTTAACCGCTGAGCCATGTCCCCAGCTGGGAGTGAGTCTTTCAGATGGAAGTGTCGAAGGGACTGGTTGGCTTGGTAAAGTGTTAGCTGAGATAAACTGTAGTTAACTGACCAAGTTGAAACAGATTCTGACTGCCACAGATTACCAACATATAGGATAACCAATATTTTCCAAGCTCCTGGAAACTTTTTTTTTTCTCTGTAGTGCTTGGGCTCAAACCTAGGGACTCACACACAAGAAGCAAATGCTTAACCAAGAAGCGATATTACCAGACTGGGATTTTAAAATTCTGGTCCAGCACATCTTGTTATGCAGTAAGTGCTCCAGCCACAACTGACTGCATTCATAAAGTCCTCCTAACAGAGTGGCACAGCACAACAGTTAACACAGACTTGAGCATCATACTCTAAGTAGTTAGTAGTTAGACCAAAAACGGTTACTTCCTGACTTCTGGCAAATCAGTGAACACCTTTTGATTTAGTATTCTTACCTGAGAAAGTCACAACAATCACTTCTATCCTTCAAGTTACGAGGATTAAATAAATCAGTGCACAGCCTCATTAAAGCATCTTCTCAGATGATTTTCCCATTAACTTTTGGAATACTTATCATGTGCTCCTATTTTAGATTGTTTAGGTTACAGTTGGTTGTTCATATGCTGCACTTTATAACAATAAAATCTATTATGATCACTGTAATTATGAACACTTCCACCGATACCTATACAGCATTTGCTATATGTCATATAATATCAAAACATGTAAACACTAATTCATTTGATTTCCATAGTTATTAATATTCTCATTTAATAAGGTTATCAGAAGAAGAGACACTAAGAAACTTGCTACTGTGAAGAATAATCAGAGATAGGTTTCAGCCTTCCTCCTGGGTATGGGGCAGGAACTCTTCTGAAATCTGTTGGGCTCAAGAGATGGCTCAGTGGTCAAAGCTGCTTTCTTGAATTAAGTCATGATCTATCATCACGTATCACGCAAGGAGTGAAAAAAGGGCTGGAGAGATGGCTCAATGGTTAAGGTACTTGCCTGTAAAGCAGAAGGACCTGAGTTTGATTCCCCAGGCCAGATGCACAAGATGGCCCATGCATCTGAGTTCATCTACTGTGGCTGGAGGCCCTGGTGCACCCATTGTTTCTGGTTACCTGTCTCTTTTTCTCTCTCTCTCTCACTCACTTAAATAGATTTTTTTTTTAAGTGAGATAAAAGTGAAAAGAGAATTAAAAAAAAATAGGTTTCAAGCAAAGGCATTCTAATTAACCACTGTTTTACTGTACTTAAATTTAAAATTTTTATGAGAATCAAGTGTAGTTCATTTAATCTTGTACAGTTTTCCCCAAAACTACTTTCTCATAACCTTCCAACTCCAAGTGCTTATTAGAAGACCGTATGCAAGATTCCACGAATGAGGGAACTAGGAAGCAACATGGTACGTTTCAACATGTTTCCGTTTTATTGACTTACTGAATAGCTTCAGCGAATCCATCAGTACGATGTGGCACCACAAGAGTGGGGGTACTAGGAACTGTTCTGTCTTCATCATCAAAGAAATGCTGCTGCTGAGACAAAGACAGAAGGCCAGTTTCCCGGGCTCAACAGCATGTACATGGATCACCCACACCTTTGCTGAGCCAATGAACCACTTTTACATGAGGCGAAGGTACTTACCATGCCACCTATTCCCGGAGTCAATTGAAGTCCACGTCCTACAGACTGCCTTCGGGTCATCTGAATTCTCTTTGTAAAAAAAGGGATTATATTTGTTTTAAAGAATTAGACAATAATAAAAAACAGCTTATAAAGCTAGTAAATAACTGTAATCCTACAAGATTTTTCATCACCAGAACATATCTCAAGGAAAATTACTACGACTCTTGCACTAAAGATTATCAGTGGCATCTTTTTTGTAGGTAGTGTGTCACTGCAACCTAGGCTGACACAGGTCTCACTCTATAGTTCCAAGCTGGCCTCAAAACTAATGGTGATCTTCCTACCTCTGCCTCCTGAGGACTGGGATTACAGGCGTGTACCACCATGCCTGGCACAAAATTTTAATTTTTAATGAATGCCAGTATTTTATTAATGGACAGACAAGATATTAATCTAATATTTAAATTCAAATTTATGCTATCTTATTTTTAATGTTTGTAAATTTCATTCCTATATCTTTAACTAAAAATGGCAGTAAGTATGGTTTTGGGTCTAAAGGCTTAATTATTTTTTGGAGTTTTCACAGCAGTCCCAACTTATCAATTATTTCTCAGCTGACAACTCTAAACTGATAGAATGAATGCTCTGCATCCACATATGATCTTTTAAGACTGTATCTTCAAATAAATGAAGTTATTTTCACCATTTGTACTTCAGCAGAATCTGTAGTCTTTGATACATCTACTAGATTATAGAGGAACTCTCAAACTAGATTACCAGAGTCTTTTCCTGCTGTGTTCTGGAAAAGTTTCAATTAAGACAAAGCCAAACCGACTACACCCTAAGTTTAAAGGCTAATTAAAAAATTGAATATATGACTGGTTATAAAGGCTAGAGAAATTTAAGAACAGAACTTTAAAAAAAAGTGTACCTTAGACAAAGAAACCTTCAAAACCAACACATGAGCTAAAATATATTTTATTTTAAAATCTAATAAATAATTTTTTAAAAATATTTATTTTTGGGGGGGAGAGAGAGAAAGAAAAGAGAACGTGTCTGTGAAGGCCTCCAGACACTGCAAAGGAACTCCAGATATATGTACCACTTTATGCATCTGCCTTTATGTGGGTACTGGAGAATCAAACCCAAGTCAACAGGCTTTGCAAACAAGCACCTTTAACTGCTGAGCCGTATCTCCAGCCCAGAAAATCTTTTCTAACCTATAAAAATAGCAAATAAAATTTTATTAACTATAATCATTTTAATATATACAACTTTTAGATTTCAACCCATTTGTGCATGTCATATTTTAACAAAATTACATTTCAGTTAAAAAAAAATCTAACATGCCTAAACAGTAAAAGTTCATTTAATTTCTGAAGATAGCAGCATGATGGAAAAGGAGAGTTCTTTTTTCAGAATGAGCAGTTAGCTCTGTGCATACCTGAACTGGCGGCCCTAACTCTTGAGGCGGAGCGTGAATGGTCAGCCGAGGGGGAAGCGGATGTGGTGGGCGCCGGGGGGACTGTGGTGCTCGAGGGGTCTGTCTTTCAGATGCCGATGTAGGCTGCTGTTCTCTAGAAACTTCCTGAGGAAAAGATGACTCTGTCCCACTTGCATTTCCTTCACCTGTAGGGAGACACCTTTATTTTGGACTATAATTTTGCTGTTAAAATAGCCTGGAAAATCGCTAAACATACAACTTTTACCAGTAGGCACATTCCTTTACCTCACTAATATTGCTCAAATCATCAAGTGTACACTGAGGGTTACATGGTCTTACCTTCCACTGTTTTATTTGCATATTTTTTGAGAGAGGGTCTTGAGGAGTCCAGGTTGTCCTCAAACTTGCTATGTAGCAAAGATAACCTTCAACTCCTGTTCCTCTTGCCCCCACCTAAGTGCTGGCATTCCAGACACATGTCCCATGCCTCACTTGTGATGGTTAACATTTAAGTATGTTTTTCCTAAAATCTTCAAACAATGGGCACAAAACACTTAGCCCAACACATCATAAAGTAGGCAGATCATTTCCAGACCTCTAGAGTGAGAATGATCAATACAAACAAAAAATAGGAGAAAAGCTTTACACAGTGACTATCTTTTTATACTTTAGTTTCTTAAACTTTTAACCTTCTACACATAGGCAAAGTAAGAGAAGCTATCTTTCGTCATGGAGTAGGACAGAGTATTATAGAACTCAATAGTTTAAAAATGTGAGGTCTGGAATGGAGCCCTTACAGGAACATGTGGCATCTATGGCTCTTTGTTTGACTAACTTTAACTATACAAAACTCAATAGTTTCTAAGTGTGAGGTCTGGACTGGGACCCTTACTGGAACATGTGGTGTCGATGGCTCTTTGTTTAACTAACTTTACAGAACTCAATAGTTTAGAAGTGTGAGGTCTGGACTGGGACCATTACCGGAACATGTGACGTCTATGGTTCTTTGTTTAACTTTACTTCTCTGCAATTCAGAGTCTTCACTCACACCTACACTTAGCAGGTAATCAGAAGAGAACTGAGTAACTTTTGCCAACAGATCAAATTCATCTATTACCTTTAATTTTACTCAATTAGGCTTAATTTTGCTTAAATGCAGAAAAAGTCTTATATAAATATTCAGTTAGCATCTATGAAGTGCCTGTAGTTGGAAAAAGAAGACTAGAAACACTTGTTGTTAAAGAACTTAATTTTTACTGATGATACCTGATGAACAACAGATAAATTTTTTCTACACCCAACCATGTAATAATTTATAGGAAATATGTAATCTGTAAAGTGTGTACAGAAAGTAACTATTGTTTATTGAGTAACTGTCTATTCACTGTTTTTTCTATGAAAAAAATTCAAAGTTGAAAAGTTGCCTGTTCTTATATTACATTCATTTAAATGATCACAAATCTTGCCTTTTAAAATATCTAAGTCTGTACATAATTCTAGATACAATGTTTTCCCATTAGTCTAAATATAACAATGCTTTAGTAAAATCACTACTAACGATTTTGGCCCAGTATTAAGAAAGTTATACCACGTGAGTACCAACACTCTAACCCACACTCTACAACTATGTTATTTCCACAACTTCTGTAACCCTGAATGCCTCCCAGCTTCAGTGGACCTCTACTCATTCGAAGAGTCAACAAAAATCATGCTACACTGATCAAAGCAAATTGTTTTTTCTCTATGGTTTTTACAAGATTATATTGCATATCTCCAACATATACAAATCTTAAACATGCAAATTGATTACACTGACCTCTTTGGGTTATGAACTGTTACAAATCCTCAATTTAATTTTTCTAGTTACTAAAAGCAGTAGTAGCAGCAGTAAACGGCTTTATAACACATTACGGGTTTTAAAATGTTTGGATTTTGATGAGGTAAGATAGTTTAATGATGGCAACTGACAGTAGACTTTCTAAGAGAAGAGCAATGTTAAAGCTAGAAAAAGCCCAATCTTTCATTATTAACTAAATAAAATACAATTCTAGTTTAGAAAATATGAGGGGCTAGGGAGATGACTCAGTTGTTAAAGGCGCTTATTTGGAAAACCTGCTGGCCCAGGATCAATTCCCCAGCCACTCATATAAAGCTGGATGGACATTTGTTTTTAGTGGTAGGAAAATATTAAGAGACATATTCAATTAAAAAGACTAATAATCTTAGGGCTGGGGAGATGGCTCAGTGGCTATGAGTGCTTGCTAAACAAGCATGACGACCAGTTTGAACCCCATCACCCGTGCCAGGTGTGGTCATGCATGCCTGTAATTCCAGCACTTAGTGGGGCACAGAGAGGACTGGTGGGACTCATTGGTCATTCAGTCTAACCGACAAAATGGTAAGCCTCAGGTTCAGTGAGAGACCCTGTCTCAGATACATAAGGTGGAAGAGTGGTGGAGGATACCTGATGACCTCCTCTGGCTTCCTCACATGTGCTTGTCTATGTACATGCATCCGGACACACACACATGCATACACCATACACATACATCCCACATGCTACGCACCATACATGATATACCACACATTAAGAAAAAAAGAATAGTCTTACCACTGTTTTGAGAATCAGCAGCTCTCTGATTACTTTCACCTCCTCCCATACTTTCTTCCGTTTCTGTACCTGGATCAGTCCCATCACCACCCTAAGAGCAAAATGCAATGACTTAAGCTATAACAAACCAAATGGATATCTGAAAAACAGACCAAATGGTTAAACACACCAAACCATAGCAAAACAAACTGACCAAGCCAAATAAACCAAACTCAAAAGGTATAAAGTCTTTTATTATCCTAATCACACACCTTTCTTGTCGCTGGAAAACATCAAGTTTTCTAAGCACAAGCTTACAAGAAAACGGTCAAAAATTTAACCAGTTACCTCCGCATCATCAGCTTCATAGCCATCATTACCATCTGCACTACCCGTTCCTTCATTACTATCTTCACCCTCATCTCCCATCCCTGCATCGTCCTCATCGTCATCGTCATCGTCCTCATCTTCCTCATAATCCTGTAAGAAAGTCCCCAAGATGAATAAAAACAAATATGGTCTACATACCTTTCACATCTTAATACCATACATTTAGGGAATTAAGTGATTCATCATTCATCAGGATATAGGAATTGTTCCAAGAGTTGTGCATATGCAATTAATTTAGGAGCACAAAGGGCCCAACTGACATTTCATAGAATTAGACAATAGTGATCAATTTTGATCTCTGCATGAAACCATACAAAAATTATAGGTCACAAAGTATCACATGGTCTACTTTGATTCTATCCAATTTAAACAAAGTTGAAGATAAAACTATACCATATTACATGTTGCTTTATTAAGAATCCAAAATGAGAAGCTCTCAATATAAAGTTAAATCCCCAAATAAAATGACCAAGTTCTACTTAAAATTTGCTTGATAATGGTTATATCTCAAAAATAAAAGTACAGGACTCCAAGAAAAAAGATACTTTTTATTGGAAACCATAGTATTTGTAATTATTTAAATTCATATAGACATTTGCCAGCAATACTTAAATTTGAGAACAAATTTAAAATGGTTTAGTAATCATTAAAAGCCAAACAAGGTATACATGGCGGTGAATGCCTGTATTCTCAGACTCAAGGCTGAGGCAGGAGAATTTCTTGGGAGTTTGAAGCCAGCCTGGGTTACATCCTATCTTGAATAACCAAACCTCCAAAACAAAAGACAAAACAAAACAGATCTTCTACCACTGGCTCTGTGTTTATTTTCACTATAAAATGTTAACTTCTAAACTAATTAGGATCAAAGAAAAGCACTATGATCTGCTGAAGCTGACTGGGAACCAAAATTTACTAACTGACTTATTTCTGTCAAGAGCTTGGGCACTGTGACGTAAAAGTTCAAAAATGTTGAACCCAGCACTCCAGAGATGAAGGCAGGACTTAAGAATTTGAGAAAAGCATGTACCAGAAAGGCCTCAGGTTTAACCCTTAGCACTGAAAGGAGGAAGAGAGATGGAAGACACAGAGAAACAAACACAGAGATATTTAAAAACACTGGATCTTTTCTACACTAAAGTCACCTCATGTTCTCCATCATTTTCATCATCATCATCTTCTTCATCATCACTGTCAATTACAATGACATCATCTCCTTTGCCTTGATCATCCTGGGATGAAGTAGTCTGCTGATCTGATTGGAGTGGTCCAAGATCTATTTGTAGAGACTGAGAATTTTCTTCACTATCTTCCATAGGTGTATAATCACCCTGGGTAACTCCCTTTAAAAATGAAAAGTAAAAAAATTAAAATCTGAACTTAAAAGAGTCAAAGAGAGGGCTGGGGAGATGGCTCAAATAAATAAAGGTGCATTTTTACAAAGCCTGCTGGCCCAGGTGCCCATATTAAGTCAGACACGCAAAGTGGTGCATGCGTCTGGTTTGAAGTATGTTTGCAGTGGCCAGAGGTCCTGGCATTTCTATATTCTAACTCTCTCAAATAAAAATATAAAATAAATACATATTTTTTTAAAAAAGCCACGTATATCTAAAGCTATCAGATATTATAAGGCAAAGACTAAAGATTTATCGCTTATAAGCATTTTTAACTTTTGCCTTTTTGAAAAAGGGTCTTGGTATGTAGTCCTGGATGGAGTGATATTGGCTTGCAGCCCAGGCTGCCTTTGAACTTGTGGCATTTCTCCTGTCTTGGCCTCTCAAGTGCTAGGACCACTAAAATATGGTTCAACTTATCAGTGATGTCCAACAGAAACAGGGCAACACAAGATGAAAGAGGGACTAGTTGGGAAGAAGTTCAGTGGAAAGGTGATGAGGGGGAACAAGAGAAGGTAATGGGAGGGGGGTTTGATCCAAATACATGAATGAATGTCTACAACTTGTCAATAAGGCATTTTGAAAAGGCTGGGAAGATGGTTCAGCAGTTAAAGATGCTTGCTTGCAAAGCCTCTTAGCCTGGGTTAAATTCCCAAGCCACACACATAAGACGAACACAAAAAAAGCCACAAGTGCCTGGTGTTCATTTGCAGACTGCACACACACACTCATGCACAAAATAAAACAAAATTTAAAAAAAATTTTAGGAGAGAATGAGAATGAATATAGGCATGCCAGGGCCTCTTGCCACTAAAAAGAAACTCTAAATTCATGTGCCACTTTGTGCATCTGACTGTACGTTGGTACTAGGTAATCAAATTTGGCTTTGAGAGCAAGTACTTTTAACTGCAGAGCCATCTTTCCAGTGAAAATAAATCTTTTTTAAAAAGATGAAAATTATAAAAAAGAAATAAGTCCCCCAAAATGTAATACTAGCCATTTTAGCAGCCACTTTATAAAAAAGGATAGAGATAAAATCAATTTTTAAAATAAAATCAATTTTACACAAATGTGGATACCTGTGTGTGTATGGGTACAGCAGGGCCTCTTGCCCTGTAAACAAATTTGACATTTGAGCCACTTCTTGCAGCTGGCTTTTATGAGGGCAGCTTGGTTATTAAACTTGAGTAAGCAGGCTTTCCAAGTATGCTCGTTTAACTGCTGAGTCATCTTCCCAGCCTTGGTGAAAATCAATTTATTTCATTTTATTTTATTTTGGGGTGGGGGACCTCAAGGTAGGGTCTTGCTCTAGCCCAGGCAAATCTAGAATTCACTATGTAGTCTCAGAGTGGCCTCAAACTCATGCCTCCTGAGTGCTGGGATTAAAAAGCATGCACCACCACACTCGGCTGAAAATCAGTTTTTATCAACATATCCAAAGTATTAGCCCAAAATGTAATCATTGTACATTTTACATTTAGAAATTCCTACCAAGTGTTCAAAATCCAATGCATATTTATATTCATCTCTATTTGGACTAATATTTCAAGTACTCAGTAAGCAGTGTGTTTTGTTCACAGTGTAGTTGATAACCAAAATGAGATTAAGAGGACTACAGGTCTGCAACATTTTATTAAAAACCTGGGGCTGGGAGATGGCTCAGTCATTAAAGCACTTGCTTGTAAAGCCTGATGGCCTAGGTTGAATCCCCCAGTACCCACGTAAAACCAGATGCACAAAGTGGTACATGCATCTGGAGTTTGTTTGCAGTGGCAAAAGGCCCTGACACACTCATCTTCTCCTCTCCCTTTCTTTTTCTCAAATAAACTAAAATATTAAAAATATTTTACCTACTAGAAACAATTTTGAAATACACTGAACAAAGTAAACTATTTCTACTGTCCTTAACCATCCCCTTACCCAAAAATATACCAAAACCTTTTGCCAAGACACTCCAATTAGCTCAAAGCCTTCAAAAACCATAATAAACATAGACTACCACTAACCCTGAAAACCCACAAAAACTTTGAAATCTAAGTGCTGACATAACACTTAAAAAAATGGATATATATATATACATACATATGTATATAGACTAATATTTTTCAGTGTAAATGTAGTAAAGACCAACACAAATCAAAGCTTTTTTTTTAAAAAAAAGTTTATTTGCAAGGAGAGAGTCAGAGAGAGAGAGAGAGAGAGAGAGAGAGAGAGAGAGAGAGAGAGAGAGAGAGAGAGAATGAATATGAATGGGCACACCAGGGCTTCTGCAAATGAACTCCAGATACCTGTGCTACTTTTTGCATCTGGTCTCACATGGGTACTTGGGAACTGACCCTAGGCACTGTCAGGCTTTGCAAGCAAGCACTTTTAACCACTGAGCCCCCAAGGCTCTATATTTGAAAGAGCAGGTTGCTTTTCCAATTGTACCTAGGCTTGGGTGGGATTCTTCTTAGTGTTAAGCAAGCAAAGGCCTAGCACACTACAGACTCAACCCATAATTCTCCACAAATGAAACATTAATGACTTAATAGAAACCGACATGACCCAATGGATGCTCCATATCTAGTCTCTATACACATATTCCAAACTCCAAAATATTCCTAAATACAAAGTGTTTAGGTATTTTAGGTATTTTGGACAAGGGACATTCAACATGGAAAAGACATTAAAACAATTCTTTGCTCAATCATTTCCACAATTTTATTTTGTTAGTTGAAATAAACTTGTTTTAACTTAATTTCTGATAATTATTAGACATGTACCTTTTGGCTTAAGCACTCAGTAAGATTTACTTTTTTCCATAAGGTAGTAATTTACTATCATTTTTTTTTTCAGGCTTTTTACTAACATCTTTTGATCTAAAATATTGATGAAAAATTACGTATGCCATAATGGGAACCAAAATTTGAGTAAGTCACAGAATAATTAAAAGTGCCCCCCAAATGACTTGTTTATGTAAGAAAATGCAACACTTAATGGGATGTTAAATGGTATTTTTGAGTCATGACAATTTGACAAACTCAAATTACTTATTAAGTAGTGTTATTCTGACAACTAGTTAACAAACAACACTACAGTAATGAGTTAAGAATTATCCAGTGTAAGCACACCGATACTTATGAATTCACATATTGAAGACAAGAGAGATGAATTTAGCTACTTTACAATGCTTCAACTGTTATTTTTTGACAAGTACAGCAGTTGAGAGAATTACTGACATGCATCCAGCCCCACAGCTTCTATGGGGTGGAGCAAGGAAGAGCCTAGTGCTTAGTAACTTCAGAGTCTGGTCTTTCCTGTAGCAAGGCTGTTCAATGAACCTTCAAAAAACAAGCTCAGGGCTGATGGGTACTTCATTTGTGAGTTATTTTAATTTGGAGGAGACAGTAAATAGAGGCCCACCCAATGAGGCATTATGAATTATTAAAGCTCAATCATCATCCTTATCCTTTGAAATAATTTAAAACAATTCCTCATTTAGAAAATCTTTCCTATATATGAACAAAAATATCCTTAAGTCTAAGTTTAAAGCACAGTATAGCCATAGAAAAGTAGAAATTGCACTAGATAGATTTAGTAATATTCCATGAAGTATAATGACAAGTCTTAAAAAGTGAAAACTGCCTGGCACAGTGGCATATGCTTGTAACTTTTACCACTTGGAAGGCAGAGGCAGGGTGAGTTTAGGTATGAAAAGTCAAAAAACAAAAATAATATGAAAAATGCAAATGTTTCAATGTGTCAATGCCAACTTCATTCATTAGAAGCAACAATTTATAACTTTATGTTCTACTCACTTCTCCAATGGAATCTTGAGAATCCTGATTGTATGTTTGAGTCTCTACCTCTCCATCAGTACTTTCTTCTGCCGTAACTTCTTCCTAAATCATAATATGCAATGTTTTAATGATACCAGCGAGCTAGATAAATGATTACCCATTTTTCAGTAGCTTTATGAAGCTATAAATCAAAAATGTTTATTGAAGAACTATAATAAACCACACACCGTGTCAAGACATAATTCTTGAGCAATAATTACTACATTCAAATAACATTAAATTTAGTGCTCTTAAAATTTAGCTTTAATAAAAAAACCTAATTTTGGTCAATCTTAGAAAAGGATGAGAAGAGTGTAAAATGCCAGCAAGATTAAATTTCCCTAATCTTCAAATTAAAAATAAATAAGGGAATTTAATTTATTTAGCTTTAATAAAAACAACCAAATTTTGGTCAATCTTAGAAAAGGATGAGAAGAGTGTAAAATGCCATCAAGATTAAATTTCCCTAATCTTCAAATTAAAAATAAATAAGGGAATTTAATTTATGTTTCACTTTTTATTAAAATAGGAAAAAAATCCTTAGATGTGCAAAGACTCTAAGACACTGCTGGCAATAGCAATAAAGTCTGGGCTACTAGCGAAATTTCAGATAATACATTATAATCTCAAAAGGTTAATTTGTCTTTGGACATGACTGAGGCCTAACATTTAACCCTCTGAAAAAGACAGAGCCTTACAAACCTCAGTTCCAACAGGTGTGACACTTTTCAGCTTCTTTGGGAGAGGCATTTCCACTGTGTCATCGGATACTTGGTCTGATGCATCTATGGTGCTATCCTCTTCCTCTTCACGGGTACGCTTCGGCAAAGAGGAACTTGGGGTGGCTGAAACTGTCAAGTTTTGCAATTGAATCAGAGAGGATAATGACACAGCTATTTTCAGAAATTTTTTTTAAAATTAGCCAAAATGGTGACTTAACTAATGGACATAGCAAGTATGTAATTAGATGGATTAGAATCTAATCCATCAAGTCAAAGATCAGTGTACACGAATGTAATTTGTCCATGAGTTAAAAAATGCATAAGTTAAACTCAGATCCAATGGTTTATAATTAATTTAACCTTTTGTTAATAAAACCAGTAAACTTGTACATCTGATTCTTTGTGATTGTACTGATTCATAAGTGCTATTACAAAGTTTACATGTGACCTTTATAAAACCCAGAACCCCTTAAGTGAAACCATTTACACTCTATGTTAAAAAAAAAAAACATGGTTTTTTTTAGTTCTGATGATACATATTAAGTTACTATGTTTGTAGCTGCTTCATTAAAATATGGAGAAAGCAAGTATCTACAAAGAATATGCAAGATATCTGTATCTAAGAAATCACAAGCACACAGATCTACCCCAGGTAAAATTAATCGTACCAGTGCCAAACACTGCTGTGGATGTTGAAGGCCGCTCAACAGGTGAACTCTGAACCACTTCCACTATGTTTGGGGCCACCTCTTGATTTGCAGGCTCAATCTGAGGATGACTTTGCTGAGTGGGTTGCACAAAAGCTGTAGCCTGTGTCTGTTGCTGCACAGTTAAAATGGGCTGAGAAATGGAGGGTTGAATATTCGGACTAGTAGAGCGAACAGATCCACTTGTGCTCCCAAAGACTGGAACATGTTCCACAGGCCCTTCTGACTGCATAGCTAAAAAATAATGATAATATTTAATGTAAGCTTTGTATTCTTACCAGGGAGTGAGTAAGCATGTGTGTGTAAGAGAGGGAGGGAGGGAGGAAGAGACCAAGGGTGCACGAGGGCCTCTTGCGACTACTGCAAATGAACTGCACACTTTGTGCATGTGGCTTTATGTGAGTACTGGGGAACTGAACCGGGCCAGAAGGCTTTGCAAGCAAGAGCCTTTGAGCACTGAGCCATCTTTTCTAGCTCAATGTATTAAGAATTTTATTTTGCCTATGTGACTCATATAATAGCATGAAATAGTTTGTTGACTAAATTGAGTGCATTCTTCTGTCAATTTATTGGTCCACTTAAATTATAAATCAACTACAATTAACCAAATTAAAAGCTCAAAGGGAAATCACAGAATTTCCTTAGGGATCATTGTTTTTAATTGATATTCTAACACCACCATGAGGTTTGGGGATGGGTATTTGAGAATCAGTCTTATTTGATCCTCAGTATGACACCGAAAGCACGACCAACAAGTACCCCAATGAAACAAAAATTTACTGGTAATCTATCTGATAAATCATTTGATTTAATGTAGCTGAAAGGATATATTTTATACTTTTTGAGAACTTACATTACATACCTCTAGACCTGAAACACTTAAAAGTTTACTGAATTCTAATGTATATATCAAGACAGGATTTAAGTAAAAATATGTCTAGCAGTTTCACTGAGCATCTATTATTGAATTAGGAAAAATTAAACAAAAAGTCAGGAGTCTTTCAGAAGCTCAATCTAGTAAAGTAGAAAGACCACAACAAATCTAGTCAACATTTCCACCTATAATGAGTACACAGTGCCCTATGAACAAAGTGGTGAAAATAATGAGAAGCTCAGGAACTTCAGTGAAAAGGTGATGTTTGGGTTGAAACAGTGCTTTTTTTTAAAGTAGATTTTATAGCATCTTTCTTAGCAGTAGGAGTTTTTGGTCCCAGAAACGCAGCATGTATTAAAGGGATGCATTTTCCCTCTTCCTCAGCTTAAGGAAGAAATTTGCTATGTTAACAAGTATCCCAAAGCCGGGTGTGATGGCGCACGCCTTTAATCCCAGCACTCGGGAGGCAGAGGTAGGAGGATCACCATGAGATCAAGGACACCCAGAGACTACATAGTGAATTCCAGGTCAGCCTGGGCTAGAGTGAGACCCTACCTCGAAAAACAAAAAAACAAAACAAGTATCCCAGCTGGGAATAGGACACATGCCTATAAAATCCCAGTCACTTCATGCCCGAGGGCAGACAGACCATGAGTAAGGACCAGTCTGAAATCATAAATAAAATAAACACATAACAAGTAAATGAGAAGTGAAAAGGCCAGGGATGGCAAGTACCCTGTGAGCATACACTTCACAACATTAACTACCAATTTATAAGAATGCTTCGTTTACCCCGAGTGTCATCTTCTCAAAATCAACCCGCACAGCAGCTCACTAACCTTCCTGTGATTCCACCTGGGTGGTAGGCATCACCGTGGCTGTTGGGGTGGTGGAAGGATTGGTGACAGTTGCAGGTGTCACCATTGGGCGGATACTAGCTCTGGGAGTTGATTTATTCCCAGCCATGGCAGCAGCTGTCACTTTACTTGGTGTAGAAACAACAGGAGTTGGCTTGATATTGGCTGTTGGTGGATCTGATGTGCTGGCACTTAATAAAGAAAAATCCAAAAATAATGTATTCATAAAAAAACACATACATTTAATCTCAGTACTCAGGAGGCTGAGGTAGGAGTATCACTGTCAGTTTGAGGCCAGCCTGGAGCTATGGGGTAGCCTGGCTAAAGTGACATTCTAATCTGGAAACAACAACAACAACAAAAAACCCCACAAACACACAAAACAAAAAGTAAAAGCTAAATTTCAAAGATTCCTTATTAAAGGAAGCAAGGCATATTTCTTCAAGTAGGTATTCAGCAAGTAGTACCTTAATACATTTCAAGTAGTACCTTAATACATTTCAGATTGCATTATTTTTCTAGCACTGATTTGGGTAGACTTAGTAGATATGCATTTTTAAAAAGACAATGAGTGCAGCTTTATATTTTACATCCACTAAATATTCTAAAACTCTATTGAAAGGGCTTTGAATAAGTATTCAAGACTGCAGAAAATGTTCCGGATCTATATAACCTGACAATATAGAAAACATCTAGATGTTGAATTACTGGTTAAGTTTCAGCCTGGACTTTTATTATTCTTGTCATTTCCACAGGGACTCTTAGAAGCCAATCATAAACTAGAAACTATCCGATAGGACTAAAAAGCAGCTGACAATGACAGTTTTCAAGAACCGCAGTTAGAACCTCTTTAAGATAAAGTACATAAATCTGTTTTCTCCTCAAAGATCACTAGGTATTCCCTGAACATTAAAGGAAAAAAAGAATTATAAGACTACTAAAACTCAGCCAGGCATGGTGGTGAATGCCTTTAATCCCAGCACTTGGGAGGCAGGGGTAGGATTGCCTTGAGTTCAAAGCCACCTTGAGACTATACAGAGAATTCCAGGTCAGCCTGGGCTATATAGCAGGACCCTACCTTGAAAAATTGAAAACAAAACAAAACACACCAAAAAACAAAACAAAACAACAAAAACTACTAAAACTCACATTCCTCTTTCACCAGAAGCTGGAGTAGTTTTCAGTGTGATCTGCCTCTGCTGTTCTGGAACCTGCAAAGAGGAAACTATTGATTTCTGTGCTTACACCACATACCCAAAAGTCCAATGTCACCACAATGTTTTATTATGGTCAACTTTCTGTATACTTGGAATTTTAGCCAAATTCACTCCAACAAAGACTTTCCTGAAGAAACAGGTACTTCCAAGTAAAATGTACATAGAAACAAAATAGTTTCTCATTGAGTGACCTTGTTCGCGGGTTCTTGAGGCTCATCTCTCTGCTCCAGGTGTCGTTCTTGATGCTCCCTGAGTTCTCTTTCCAAACGACTAATCCGACCTTCATACTGAGACTTAAGAGCAGTCATGCGAACATCCAGCTCATCTTTCTGTTGATCTAAAGCTCCGTTTCTTTGTTTAAGTTCCTCATTTTCTTTAGTTAACTGATCTTTGACACCTAAAGTAACCAGATGATGAAATTATAATCAAGCACCAGAAGCATGTATGCACCTCACTGGCACACGAAGATGCACACCTATTTTAGTTTTGACACAGTAAACGTCTCAGTGAACTAAGTTCTAAAAAGATCTGTGTTGATTACAGTATGTATTTCAGTGTAAATATATGTAACATTCTAATACAGCCTAAAATGTTAAAAAAAATCCTAGCCAGAAGCACTTTCAGTGTCAATGTATTAGTCATTATGAATTTGAAAAATTTCACCTATATAACAAGTACTAAAAAGTAATACAGTGATTTTATTTTAAATGAAGTTGCTGGCATATTATCTTAGAGATTATTAAAGAACACTGAGAGTAAAAAATCCAAGAGTTTTGTTTGACAGACTGGCAAGAAAGGCCGAATAAGGCCTTGAACCTTGCATTTATGAGGGTGCTCCATGGCTTTTACATGACCACTCTCCCAGAAGGGTCAAGGGAGTCTTCCACCAAGTGAAGCACAGAAAAACCCTTGGGCTGGTACCAGCCCAGGCTGTCTTGTTTATGACAGTGTCTATACAACAATGGCCGACAGACTTTGTCATAAGGTAGAACCATTAACAAAGGACGGCAATACTACATAGTGAGCACGTAGTAAGAAATACTTCGTCAAAACAGCAAGGATATCCTCATTTGAAAATTAAAAATTCTCTGTTGTGCCTAAGCCTAACAGTTACACTTACACACACACACACACACACACACACACACACACACACACAGCAACCAATTTATAATATTTAGGTCCTTTTTTATTCCAATCTGTACATATAACCAATGTTTAGTACCTAGTTCAAATCTTAGCACATATAGAAATTTACCAGCTAGATGCGCAATTTTTGATTTTGCTGCTACAATGGCCTTTCTTGTCTTTTCTTCTTTTTCAGTTATTTGCTGTCGGAGTTGCTCCTCCTGCGTGGTTCTATCTTGAAGGTCCTGTTGAAGTCGTGCAAGTTCAGATTGAAGCTGCACAGTCTGCTCCTGGAGATTTCTTCCTTCTGTCTCTTTGTCAGATAATGTCTTTTTAAGGAAAATAAGAGCATTTATCATGAGACTCAGTCAAATCAGTATAAAGTGCACATCCTATAAACTAATGTGACATTAATGCTCCTGTGTGGTAGGGGAGCATCTGTTTAAACTCTTACTTCGGGCACATTAAGAGCCTGTCTGTTCTTACACTCATACCTTCTGCAGATTCTCCACTTGACTCTCAAGTGACTTTGCCTTTGTTTCTGCTTGTGTGAGGGCGTCTTTCAGTTCCTGCATTTCCTGGATGGAGACATGCTGTTCCTGATGGTCTCCAGAAGATTGAGCAGAAGTCTCTGTAACCTGAGACGGTAAGTAGTAAATACTAATATGTGCTTACAGATTTATACTTAATAATTCTGCAATTAAAGAAATAGTCATAATTGTACAAAAAAATTACTCTTAAGGCTATTCAGAAGTTAATTTTTATCTTCAAAAATAGAATTCATTCCTTTAGCTTTGGGAAGTAAAGGCAACATTTAGTTTTAAAATGTAATAAGGATTAAAAAATTTTTAATAGTCAATTATGATAATGTATAACCATGGTAAATCCTGATTAGCTATAAAACTACTATTTTTCTGATATACAAAATTTTAACTGGTAATGAGCTATTTAGATACTTAATTTCTGATTGTCAACTTAATTGTATTACAAAACACCAAGGCATTAATGAGTCACGTCTTTGACTGTATCTGTGTGGGCATTTCCAGGTACATTAAATACAAGAGGAAGAAACACCCTGAATGTTGACCAACACCATTCACTGAGTTGGCATCCCAGAAAGAAAAAAAGGGGGAAAGGAGAAAGTCAGGCGGACACTGGCATTCTTTTTTCTCTGCTTCTTGATCTTCTGAGATGTAAGCAGACAGGGTCTTACCCCTGTTGCCCTGGAACTCCCTGCAGCAATGCCTTCCCCTCCACAGGCTGCATCTCATCCAACTATAACCAAAATATATCCTCCCTTAAGTTGCCTTTGTCAAGTATTTGGTAATAACATTGAGAAATGTAATTAACACAGTTAAGAAAATAGCCTTGCAGAGATAGTAAAAACATAAATTCTTGACTTACACTGCACTTTTGCTCACATACAAAGAATAATCTTTGACCACATGTGGTGGTGCATGCCTGTAATCCAAGCACTCAGCAAGCTTGAGATAAGAGGCTCACAAGTTTCAGGCCAATGAAAATATAGTCCCCAAAATATAGTCCATTTCCAAAGCACTTGGTTAACCAGTAGAGCTACTGCTGAAGACACCACAACCTATGGTCACAGAACACCGAGACACCACACTGAAACACAGAGAGAAGTCAGTTCCCTCCTGACTAGCCCTCATAGGGCTAGAAAGAGCCATGGGTTTCTGGGGGATAATCATCATCAACAGCATAAATAAGCAGGGATCCTGCAAGCTACAAGCCAGGCAAGAAGTACACACCTGTGCAATAGTGGCACACAGTCTACACAGGTAACCAACTATTCTTGATTTGGACATGAGGCCCATTCAATGTGAGAGAGAACTCATAGGCACCAAGTCAGAATCCCATGGGTAGGCAACACAGAGAGTCCAGAGGAAAGTTCCCACTGCTCTTTGGCAAAGATGTATGGGCACACACATAAAAAAATCTCTCAATAACTATGTTTATACCCTTAAATTCAAGTTGCTCTCATTTTTGGTTGTAGGATCTCTTCTAATTTATAGCAGGCAGACAACACAAGGAAAGACAACCACCTGCCTATCATGAAACATATCACCTGCCAGGGCCCAGGAGACAGTGCAAAGGAAGTAGCTTCACAAGCACTGCTCTCACTACTAGCCTGATCCTCAGCTCCATAGACATGGTGGTCATTCAAAACTTATCAAAGTAGGTCAAAACTCATCACAGTAGGAATCTACAGGCAGCAGAGAACTCAACACTGAGACCTCTAACATGCCAACCGAGGCCCAGGGAACAATGTGAAAGAGGGGATGGAAAGATTCTAAGAGCCACAGAGTGGGTAGGATTACCCAGAGGCATTCCCAGCCATTCTCAGAGACTGACCAAGGCCTTCATGACTCCACAGTGAATATCAATAACCCCACTGAGGAGGTCCTCATTAGACTGGGGGTAGGGGAGAGGAGATATGCATATAACCTTTTAAAAAATAAAATAAGCCAGGCATGGTGGCACACATGCCCAGAACTGGAGGCAGAGGTAAGAGGATCTCTGTGAGTTATAGGCCAGTGTGGGACCACACAGTGAGACCCTACCTCAAAAAAAGACATATACATACATATATGATTTCAGGCTAGCCTGGGCTATGCAGTGAGACTGTCTAGAAAACAAAACAAACAAGTCACCCTAAAAAAGCTTAAACCAGCAATGAGAAAAGCTAATTTCCTCACACACCTTATCCTGCTGCGCTCTAAGTTCTTCATACTGGGTCTTGTACCTGCGCCCAATTTTCTTGACTTGAGTGATAGTTTTGACTTTCTCTTGTATATCAATTATTTTGGCATCTAAATCCTTCTGAATGTTTTCCTTTTCGGTTTTTACTTTACTTAAATCTTCTTTTAGATTTTGGACTAAATTCTGGCTGTTGGTCAAGGATGCATTTGATCTTTAAAAAAACGGAAGAAAGGTATTTTAGAATGACAAAACACATCAGATTTTTTTGAATTTTAAAATGCTTCATTTTATAAGTTTATGATATTGCTTTAATAACTTTTAAACTAAAAACCAGTTCCCATTTCAAAAGATAATTATTCATCTTATGAATTTACAGTTCTTTATAAAGACTCTGTGACATATGGCCTAAAGGCCCAATACCTGTCTTAAAGTTAGAAAACCATGAACAATTTTACAAGTAATCAAGGGATAGCATGCAGATTTTAAATAGATCTGTTTGACTGACATAGTTACCTGCTTTCAAATTTTATGTATCTGTATGTGTGCACATGTGCCATGAAGTGATAGTGGGCCTGTGGAGGTTAGAGGACAACCTCCAAGTACTTGCACTCCACCTTCTTTAAAACAGGGTGTCCTACTGCTGACCTGGGAGCACTGGATTTCCCAGGCTGTTTTCCATTGTTAGGGGCGCACTGGGATCACAGGCTTATGCATCATATTTGGACAGAGTTAACTGCTAAGCCACTTGCCATCTCCCCAGCCCCAAATCTTAGTTCCTTCAACTTTAAGAATATCTTTCCTACCGAACATGCCAGAATACTGTAATGAACAAAGAAAATATGTATAACAAAAATATGTAATCTGAAAAACATTCTATAAAAGGGTGCTCTGGCCAGGTGTGGTAGCATACACCTTTAATCCCAGCATTTAGGAGGTAGAAGTAGAAGGATCACTGTGAGTTCAAGGCCAGCCTGAGACTACAGAGTTCCAGGTCAGCCCGGGCTAGAGGTAGACCCTACTGAGAATTTTGAAAAGGAAAAAAAAAAAAGGGGGGGAGTACTTTGAAATTACTTAATAATTTAAGAAAATCTTCTTTTATTGATTTACAAGTAGAGGTTAACAAGAAAAAAAAAAACTATTATGATTGATTTTTTTTTTTAAAAGAAAATAAATGTAAGGACTAGGAGATAGCTCGGTTAGTAAAGAGCTTGCCTTGCAAGCATAAGGACCTGAGTTTGATCCCCAGAACCCATGTAAAACTGTCAGTTGAGGTATGGCCTGTTATTAATCCCAGTGTTGGGGAGCTGGAGATAGGAGGATCCTTGAGGCCTGGGGCTGGTTGGCTAGCTAGTCTAACTGGTGAGCCCCAGGCCAATGAAACAATCCTGCTTTCCCTGAAAAGATGGACAGCATTCCTGACAATGAAGCTGCAGGTTTCCTTTGACCTCCACATGCACACCTGTATACAAACATGGAAACATACATTAAAGAATAACTTTAGGGCTGGGGAGATTCAGTGGTTGAAAGCATTTGTTTGCAAAGTCTGTTGACCTGGTTTGATTCCCTAGCACCCATGTAAAACCAGATGCAAAAATTTTTGAAAACATCTCACTTTCCTTTGCAGTAGCAAGAGAACATGGTGATCCCATACATAATACATGTGTAAATAAGTAAATAATAAAGTAAAAAGAATAACTTTAGTCTTACACCATGTAAATTTTAAATAAATACACACAAATACAAATTATGTGGCTGCTTGACTCCATAGAAACAGAAGAAAAGACACATGGCGGGACTTTAGAACTAATTTTTTTTCTCAAACCAAAAAGCACTTGAGGGGTTATCTTAAGAGTTCAATCAATTTGTTTAAAATTTCATGTAGGCCAGTAATGGTGACATGTTTGTTATCTCAGCACTTGAGAGGGTAGCTGTAAGTCTGAGGCCACCCACCACAGGATTTCAAATTTCAAACTAGCTTGAACTGCATAATGAGACTTGTTTCCCTCACTCTCAATAAAACAATTTTACAGCTTTATTCCTTATCTTATAATACCTTGCAATTTCAGCTTTAAGTCTCCCAATTTCTTCAGTCAGTTGTTGAATACGCTTAGTGTGGATTTCCTTTTCAGAAAGGAGCTTCCGGTATTCTTCTGTATCTGGGTCTTTCTGTTGACTTACTAGATGCTAGAATGGCAAAAAAGTATTCTTTGATTTTTCAGAATTTGTGAAACAGATGTGTTATAGTATATTGGTAGAGTACCTAAAGTGACCAGTAAATAGGTTTCCCTTGTGCAGTGGTTATTGTGTTCACCTCTCAGAGAGTAACTAGGTACTACAACACTCATTTCCAATCTTTTCTTTGGCAAAATCTAGCCAAAATGGTAGACAAAAATAAACTCAAACATCATTAAGTAGTAATTATTTTTTCACATTTATAATGAACATTCCAGATTCAGTCTATGCCAAACAAATGGAGCCAGGAAATCTAAAAATCTTTTCATATTAAGCACCTAATTTCACATTTCCAAAATAATCACGTATAAAATGCTTTACAATCTAAATGACTATATTAGACCCAACCTACATAAAACTGATTCTACTAACCACAAGAGCCAGCACAATGTAACATAAATGCATCAAGGTTTGGGTAGTTTACTGTTTCTTCTAGATTATTTGTAAAATAAGGAGTCTACAATTCTAGAATCTTATTAAGAGACTACTAAGTAATTATTATTCTAGTTTCTAGGTATGGGGCAATTTCACTTATTAATTTCTGCATATGAATAATGCTTTGACACCCTCATTTTACCAATGAGGAAAACTGCAGCTCAGCATGGTATATGCAAGGCCAGTATCTAACCTTGTTTGAATACAGAGCAGGAGTTCTTAAGTGCGTTATATTGTATGGTTTCACCCCAAAAGTCCCAGTAAATAAGCTTTCTAAAAGTGCTCCAATAAGCTATATAATTCCTATTTTAATGTATAAGGTCATGTCAGAAATAAAGTTAAAGCCAAACTCTTAGAATTATAAAAACTTTAAAAAAAATTAATAAAATGTAACTGATTTTTTTAAACAAGTAATATTTTTAACATATCACAGATATACATGTAACACACTGGGTTTATACTTAGTAAGTATAATTTTCAGCAGTTTTCCAAATGTCTTTATACCATTAAATATTAACCTATTATTTAATATCAATGTTTTTATGTTTTCAAATAACTTTAATTTCACTTACCTGGTTACGTGCTTTCCAACGTTTCACATCCTCTTCTAATAGCTTCTTCTCTGCCTGCAGCATTCCACTCTTCTCACTTAGCTCAGCATTTGCTTCTTGCAAGGGCAAAATATCTAACTCCAGTTTCCTCACCTGAAAATAGTTCCAATTTTTAAATTTTGTAAACAAAATAAAATTTGTTTATGTATTGAAGAGGACATGCTTCCACTCTTGACTGACAAGATACAAACCTTTGCTTGCATTTGTTGTAGGTCCTGTTCAAGCCTCTCCTTTTCTTCTCTTAGCATCTTGTTGGTCTCCATAACTACATTCATAGTTTCAGTTTTCTTCATCAGTTCTTCATGTTGAGCTATTGTTTTTGCAGTTACCTACAGATTTCAAATACATGTATATATATGCATGTACGTAGGTACCCACATACACGCCTACATACATACAGCTAAAAAAACTATCATATTTTTACCAGTTCAAATCTTCCCTACAAGAAATTTAAATTTCAACTTTAACTGAAGCTTTTAACAGGTTACAATTTATGTAAGAAGTTACAAAGACTAAAGCAAGTAGACACTACAAATTAACAAACAGGCAGTATTAACACTGAGCAAAGTATCTTCAAATGTTCTGCTATACTGCTCTTCTACCTGGTCTTGTTCTTAACCAGTCTCTCTTCACTGATTTGTGAGCTTATGGAGCTCCGAAGATTCTAGGGTCTCTGCTCCCTTGTGGGTCTGGGGTTACGAGCATGCATGGCCACACCCAGCTGTTTATCTGGGATCTGGAGATTTGAATTCTGACAGTCTCAGGTCCCCTCAGGCCCTCATTCTTGAGCACTATTTGGAATGCTGCAGAGCCATCTCTCTAGCCCAGAAGTGATGTTATTTTAACCCTAAACTCCCCACATAGGGTTCCACTGCTCAGATTAAACAATCTCATCTTTTTTCTTGTTACTGGATATAATCATTTGATTTTTGCACATGTTATTTTCTGGTCCCAATATTTCTATTTAATTTTTTAAAGACTGTTGCTTATTATAAGCTCTGGATGGACTGGAGTTAGCCTGGATTCAAATTTGTAGTGATCCTCCTACCTCCACCCAGACCTCCAGGGCTGGGACTATAGGAAGGCACCATGACACCTGTCTTTGCCAGTCATTTTTTAAAACTACAGCATAATTCATAGTCTCCACACTGATCATACATGTATGTTATTTACGGTCTAATGGGTGTTAACTTCTTTGATCTACCTATCTATTAGTATACGCTTCTCTATAGCTCAAAGGAATAGCAAAGAAAGCAGAGGGATTGAGACAACATGCAGGGTTTTTTTTTTGGGGGGGGGGCAGAAGAACTGACTTTTTTCTTCCAAGGGTTAATTCTATGAAATGTAGGATTGTATTTCCATGATGAGATATTTTGAATTTGGATTGTTTTTGTAATTCTGTAACTTCCAACTTGTGCTGGAAACATAACCTTCTCAATACCTGATCAGTCTCTCTAGCAGTCATGAGATAGAGTTCTGAATTTCTTAAGAACAAGGTGATTCAACAATAGGTATTATTGCTAAGGTATCAAGCTTGTGCTATATTCATTTCACCTTCTTTTCCTTTTTTGGCTATTACTTTCAACTTCTTTTGCTTCTTTACATACAGAATATTTTATAGGAGTTTAATCTATCATTTTATCCTAGAATAATTGTCAAGATTTAAACAATAACTCTAAAAAATCAGAAAGCTAGAATTTTGCATACTATATATACCATGTGTTCATACATACACAAACTCATTTTCATTCCCACAATTATCCAAACATTATAGAAAAGGAAACTACGAGAAGATAAAGTGTTCAAGATGCAACCTTGAGTATGATTATACAAGCTCATAAGTCTTTCCAATTATCATTCCAGTATTGAAGAAACTCAGGGCAGGGAAAGTAAGCAATGTACAATAGTATACATGTAATCATTGGAAACTAGTTTTTAAAACCAGAAAAGTATGAATATAGAGCATTCACAATTAACCACTACACATAAGCAGTATTTAACATGTTTAATGGATTTACAAGTTTAGGAAGAGTACTCAAGCTTGCACTAAGTGGTAGAAAAAGAAATGAGATCTTCTGGTTTTCTTTAAAATTACTTACCTGGACCTTCTCCCTTTCAGCATTCAGGCTATCCTGCACCTCCTGCAGCTCTCTTTCTAGAAGTTCAACCCTTTGTCGGTAACGTAGACTCTCTACCTGAGCCACCTCGAATCTAGTTTCAGCAATTTCTTTTTCTCGTCGTATAAATCTACAAGAATATATATGTAAAAATTTTATCTCAATATTACAGAAGCAATAATTTAAAATTTTAAAACTTGAATAATTTACCTTAATGGCTATTTCACATGATGTTTACAGAGTCAAGTTTTATTTTTTATGATAGACACATTATGAATGCCTATCTCTAGGCCGTGATGGTGGCACTCATCTGTAAACAACCCCAGTATTTGGAAGGTAGAAGCAGCAGGACTGCAGTTCCACAGTAAGCCCGGACTACAAAGTAAGAAAAGGAACTATGGTATCTTTGCAACTATGTAGAAGGCCTTTAGCTTTCCTTTCTGTTGTCTGGAGATAGGATCTTGCTTCAAAGCACAGGCTGTCCTGGATGCCTGATGCTCCTGCCTCTGCCTAAGTCTTAGGGCTAAAGGTGTGCACCACCACACAGCTTAAATGCTTACTATCAGATTCAACTTAAAAGTCATTTATTTACTATACTGAAATATCATCAGGAAGCAGTGGTTTTGTTGACTTTCTATCTACATTATGCAGAACCCTCTTCTTTACAGACAAAGCAATATTTGCCCTACCTGAGAATTTCCAAGATTTGTTCCTGAGATTTTCCTTCCTCACTGAGAGAGACATTCAATGCACCTTGAGCACCTTCCTTCACAGAGGCAACCACCTTATCACTTAATTTTTCAATCTGATCGTGAAGCAGTCTGTTTTGTTTCTCCAGATCTTCACAGCGAGAAACACTCTTGGAAACTTCATCCTGCAAACCAAGAACTGATCACATTAGGCTTTCCAATGCACAACTAAAAGAAAAAAAAAATCAGTTTTCCAAAATAATAATACCTTTAACACTCTCTCTCTCTCTTCCCAAGATGCTTTACACTCTAACAACTGTGATTCTGCTTTCTGGGTTGTTTCTTCCAAATGCTGACGGACTGATGCCATTTTTGAAACCTGTTCCTTGGCAGCCTGCAGAGCTTCCACGTCGGCAGCGTGCAGCATCAGTTCTCGCTCATACTTATTCTGAGCTTCCACTGCTATTTTAGCCTGTAAATAATTATCCCCATTGACACAAAAGATTAGAATCCATGAAGCTCATCAGTACCTTTTATGAAAGACAGTGTATTCTTGACAATAATAAAAAAGGGAGGTAACCTAAGTTTATCATAGTGGGGACAACTAAAAATGGTTTTTAGGTCTTCTGTTTTGTTGAGAGAAAGTGTCTGTTTTGTCTCTAATAGTTTCATTCCCAAATCTAGTAGTGAAAGACACATTTGGTTTCTTATTTTTTTATACTTTCCCCCATTTGTCAAGATCGCTTTTAATGAAGAATGTAATTTACTTTTAGCCTTCATTTGCATTTTTAAAATACCTTAATAAGTACAAGAGTAGAGATAATACTGCATTTGCATCTTTATACGGCCTACTAGTCTTCAAAAATGCATTATTAACTCCAAGAACCATTCTTTAAGCTTAAAGTTCATGTTTCAGAAACTGACTATGGAAACAGCACTTACTTGTTCCTGGCAGTCACGTCTGGCTTGCTGTTCATTACTTAGAGCAGAGCTTGCTCGCTGAAGAGCTTCTTGTACTTCACTCTGCACACTGGAGAGAGTTTTCTTCAGTTCGGCTAGCTAAATAAGAACAAGAGTAAAACAAGAATTAGCTACAAGCTTGGAAAATAGATGTCTAAATAATTCAATTAACCCAAATGACCGCTGCTCGGCTGCCTAGCTATAACCCTATGATATATTTACA
>PVHP010016969.1:0-35095 GCA_004024765.1 Zapus hudsonius | reverse complement strand
TCCCCAGCTGATGGCAATTTTGGAACTAGAGCCTTGTTAGAGCTGTGTGTTGGGGGTGGGCTTATAGGTATTATAGCAAGCCTCCCCTGCCAGTGCTTGGCACACTCTCTGCTGCTATTGTCTACCTGATGTTGACCAGGAGCTGATATCCAGCCTCTCCTCATGCCATCATATTCCCTTGCTATCATGGACCTCCCCTTAAGTCTAGAATCCAAAATAAATCCTTTCCTCTATGAGCTGACTATAACATCATACATAGTAATTCATCCAAAAAGAAGTACCCAAGCTACCAGTCCCTAGCTGAACCAATACCTAGACACCAGCACCTAGCAGAACCATACTCCTTGTGCCAGCTGGGGTCATCTGTAGCTACTACTCTTGTGTATAGGTGTTGCAAGAACCAGAGAGAGAATGTCCACCTTGTAGAACCACAGCCAGAGTTAAGATACTGTGGACAGAATAGTCGCTTGTGGCTTCCTCCTATTTTGCATGCAAGTACTCACTGGCACTTGTATTGAATGGACTAAAACCAGTAATACGTTGAATAAGTAGTGCATTGCATGAGCAAAGGTTAAGGAATTTCAACCTTGGATCATTCTTAAACATTTGTTAAAGGGAGGGATTTAGGAGTGTGACCCACTGGACACTGCAAATCCAGAACATACACCTGCTCTGATCCAAGTTCAATTATATTAAGCTCCCCTCTTAACCTTTAACAGATCTGTGACGGTGTTGGGTGTTGTCTTCAATGATATAATGACCACTTCTTATGCATGTATGTTTGTTCTGAGTTAAGAGTCCACCCTGGCCTCTGAGTAAAGGAACATAAAGAATAACTTAAGATCAGTCAGCATCTCTAAATATTGCTTATTAGTATTGGTCACCTGTGCTCTTCAAGGGACAGGTACACCAAGGCAGAGGAAACCTAGTCACATTGTTTTTAGCAGGTGTAGGACATAGTTCTAAGATAAACTTTAAAGTAAGCTACAAATAATAAATGTAGAGTCTCACAACAATAATATAAAAGCTATTTTAGTTTCCATAAGAAATATTCTCATTTCTTTTCCATAGTTCATTTGTTCCCATAGTTTGTTCTTAATGTTCATCCCCACAAACAAAAATAAAAATTAGGGCAGAAAAGAAAACCGATAGAATTCATGAAACAGAGGTGGTTCCATGGAAAGAGGTGAGCTAGACTGATGAACATCTAGCTAAACTAATAAGAAGACATAGATAAAAAAAAGAAGAGTTATCACAACAGACTCCAAAGAAATCTTGGAGACCATTAAGGTATTCTTTGAAAATTTATATTGCAAAAAGCTGACAAGTCTAGGAGAAATGGATAAATTCTGAAAAACATATTACCTTCCAAAATGAAATCACAAAGAATACATGACATAAATAGGAATCCAACAAACAATGAGTTTTAAAACTTAATTAAAATCTCCTCACAAAGAAAATATCAAAACGGAGTGTACTGACTGCTGAATGCTAGGAAAACAATGACCACAAACCCCCTTACAAGAGCGCTACTTAAACTGCTTGGCAATACAGAGAGGGAAGGTGCACTACCAAAACAATTCCATGTATCCTGTAATATTCTGTTACCAAATCCAGGTGAGGAAAGAGCAAAAATATATTTTAAAAACTATAGACAAATTTCCTTGGTAAACATAGATATAAAAATTCTCACCAAAATACTTCCCAAATGAATTGAAGAAAATATTCAGAAGAGCATTCATCATTACCAAGTTGATTTGATCCTGGGATTCAAGGTTGTTTCATCATATGCAAATCAACAAATGTACTACAACATCTAAATATTCTTAAGAACAGCAGTCACCAATAATTTCAAAAGATGGAAAAGACATTGGATAACTTAATCATGCCTTCATAATAAAAGTCTTCCAAAATCTAGGAATAAAAGGGACATGTCAACATTATCAAGGCTAAATACATAAAACAAATTCATTTTCCTAAATGCAGAATAAAAGGGCATCTCATATAAAATAGAAAAATAAAAGCATAAAAGTACCCACTCTCTCCACTCCTATTTAATATGCTGGTCAAGGTCTTAGCGAGAGCAATAAGAGAAAGAGTAAGTAGGGATTCAAGTTGGAAAGGTAAAAGTCAAATTATCTATTTTTTTCCATTGACATGAACATATCTGCGAAAGACTTTCAGGAATACACTAGAAAGCTCTTTGATCTGACACATACTTTAAGTAAGGTAGCAGGATACAAAAAAATCAATATAAAAAAGTTAGTAGCTTTTCTATATACCAATAGCAAACTTTCCAATAAAGAAACTAGGAAATGTATCCTGGTCATATTAGCTTAAAAATATCTAAGAATAAAACTATTCAAATGGTTAAACGACCTCTACAATAAAAACTTTAAGACACAGAACAAATAAATTAGAGAGAATACTAGATAATAATGGAAACAGCTTCCAAGTTCATGGATTGGCAGAATTGATATTGTGAAAAAGTTGTGTTATTGAAAGTCATCTAATATTTGTATCAGTTACTTTATTCATTGCTGTGACCAAATACCTGTATCCCCTGTATAATAAGTAACTGAATAAATAAATAAGCATAAAATATTTTGCCTTTAATAAGGCTTACAACATAACTTTATTCTAAATTCTGAATTTAATGGCAGAGGGAAAAGATTTATCATAGAAAACTTTTATTTTGATTGGAAAATATTAACAATATTAATTAAGTACAGAAAGAATTTTATGGGATTTTAGAAAAGTCTTCAAACAGATATTCAAACCAATTAAACAGGAGTTAAGGATATACCTTGATATTGAGGAGGATGATGTATTTTTAAAGAACAAATATATAATGTCTCTACTGGATTTAGCTAAATAAAATGTACAATGACTTCACAAATAAAATTATTGTCAAAGCTGGATGCATGCTGAGGTAGAATTAAGAAAGGGTGGTTGTGCTGTAATAGGGAAACACTTGGGGAGTGAGGATGATAGATGACTATTTTTCAAATGGCCAATATCAACATTCTAGAATTTAACACTTCATAGGTACTCAGAAAATAAACTGTTGACATATTCCAAGAGGTTGTCAAACATATAAAGTTTAGGGAAAACAAATGGTTTTATGTAACTTAGAAGTACGCTATGTCCAAGAACATGTAACACTACATTCACTATCTAAATTTATTCTAAGTATGTAATGTTTCATTGAGTAGAATTGCACTGATGTGTACTCTCATTATTCATCTGTTCTCACCTACAATCCTCCCAAGTGACGGCTCTTAGTGAGCTGGTGGTGAGGCAAAGCAGGGTTCTCCTTCTGCAGCTGGTTTCCTGTCTCTGTTACTGATTCAAGGCATCAGAGAAGGGAGAAGCCGCTCTTTCCTTTCTCCTCACAACTGAAGTAAAAATCTCACCAACAACAGCCAGTCTCATGTGAAAGGCAACTGGTGACCATTTCCAACTTGTTTCCACATCTCAGAACAGTCCATAGACATGCCTTCTCCCTCAGCTCTCCTTCAGGCAGCAAGCTGTAGCTGTGCCAGGGCCTTTCCCAAAGAGGCTCATGGGGAGGAAACCAAGTGCTCTAACCACAGGGTGGTGAGAGCCAGAGGAACCTCAGCTAGAAAGACTATATGAAGGGCTAGGGAGATGTCCCAGTGGTTAAAAGTGCTTATTTGAAAGAGGGCATGGATTGTAAAGGAACCCAGGACTAATTTCTGAGGCTAAAGAAAAATGGCATTGCAATATCAGTTGGGTTGTTTGGGGCTGGTCTCCCTGTTTCTCCTCCCAGACAGCAATGCAAGGACTCACCTCCCCATGTCTGAGCCCTTCTAAGCATCAAGGCCTAGTGGTTTACCTTGCTTCCTTTGCTCCTGTGTCGTAGGCTAATGTGTACCACTTTCTACAGGTAATCTGTGTGTTTTTAATAATGTGGCTTTGCCTTTCTAATATTTTACATCTTTCACTCCTTTCATTCAGTTCTAATAAAATAATTGCATGGGTTTTGTGTCTCAAATGGCTCCACCTCATGAACACATCTTGCATCTTATCAAGCTTGTGGGAATGGTTTTTAGCACATAGAATGAGACCTGGAAAGCTTGCCCATTCATCACCAGAAAACTTTGGTAAAAATGCATAAATCCATTGATAACCTATGAAACTGAAATAAAAGCTTTAGGACTGTGCTTTATGACTTGATGTTTAAATTTTTTTTGTTTTTGTTTTTTTTTACATTTCATAACATTATTTGTTATTTATCTATTATTGATAAAAAATTTATAATAGTAATTTACTAAAATTACCATTAATGTTAAGCAGAGTCTGAATGGCCATGGATCCAAGACATTTTATTTTATTCATTTTATTTTAAAATTTTTATCTTGTGTGTGTGTGTGTGTGTGAGTGTTTCTGTGTATGGTCACAGCAGCCCTCTTACTATCTGCAAATATCAGGTGCTTAAACCACTTTTTATGCCCAGCTTAAGTGGGTAGCTTAGAACTTGAACCCATGTGGACAGGATTTGCAATCAAACATCGTTTCCCACTCAGCCATCTTCCCAGTCTCTACTTTCTTGGTCCAAGATATTTTCAAAGAAATATCTTCCTAGAGTTTATAATCGCTCTTTATCTCCCACAAAACCCTATTTAACATCTAAATTTAATGGTTTATGTATGGTGAGAACATAGTCACCTTCCTCCAGTCACTGTTTCCTGATGTGGGGCTTTTCCTAGGCTTTTAGTGACTGAAGTAAGGGAGTGACTGGTATGAGAGCAACTGTCTATGCTTTCCTTGACCAGTCCAGAATTCCAGGAAGAATCACAGTGTGTTATTGTCAGCTATAATGTCCTCATTGAAAGGCAGTGTGCAAGTAAGCATAGCTGGCTTACACGTTTAAAGCTCATCTCAGTCAAGAATGCAAATGTGACAGGCACAGCAAATCATCCAGAAAATCCACCGTTCCCTTCCCCCATCTTAAAGAGTTGGCAAGGGGCAGAGCAGACTGCTCCAGCCTCTGTGGCATCTGGATGAAGGCACATAACTAGATTTCACCAGGAGAATATGAGGAGAAGTGGTAACTGGTACTCCCTGACCAAGATGATTAAAAAGAGGCAGTGGAATGTCCATGTGTCTTTCCTTTTGCTGGATGGACCACTGAAACACTGGGACTCTGGACAGACACCTCTTGGCTTGAAGAAAGGGAGCTGCCAATCAGGAACTCATTTTTATGCTCTACAAATGTGAAAGTCTGATTCTGGTGTTTTGAGAGTATTTTTCACTTATATTTTTTGCTAAAGTACTTAGAGTTATAATGGCTATTACTTCATATTCTGGCTTCATGAGCATACTTTTCTTCAGGTAACTTGATTTTTAAAATGTATCTCCAAAAGTCTATAACTTCATTCTTAATCCACCTATGTGTTTTATGACACTTAACATAAGCAAAATTTGTCTTCTGATTTTGTTTCTTTTCAACGTTTTGCCTCCTGTCTCAAGATTTATGATAAGTTAATTTAGAAGGTACTTTTTCCATGTTTTCTTTAAAGTATTTTGTTATAATTTTAAGGCTGAAGTTGTGATTGCTTGGAAGTTATTTTCACCCTGATAAAACTGGAGTAATATTTTCACCAGACCCCTCTAATCCTTACACTCAGTATTGAGGGCATAATTTCAATGTGAAATGGAGCTTCATGACTAGTAGTAAGTAATGAAAACATTTTCATTAGAGGGTGAGAAAGAAAGATTGCATATATGTATATACTCTACTCTGGAAAGAGTCTACTCTTGAAGTTTGTATTCAAGCTCTGTTTTATCTTAATTTATAACTAACCTTATAGTCTTGATAAATCCAATTCCTGAATTCTTTAACTTGAATACTACTGAGTTTCTCTAGAAATAAACCCCTTAATTTCCAATATATTTCATTAAACATAAACTAATTACATAGACCTCTAAGTTAAAAAAAGCATCTTCAATCTTAAAATAGTCATTAATTACCCATCTGAGTCAAGACTGACAGCTGATCTAATGAGTAATATTTAATAAAATTTCATAATATTTATTTGGAAGATTACGTTCATTTATTATAACTAAATATTATTCAAAATCTCATCAGAAACATTCAATAGAATTAGAATAATAACATTTCTAAATGTCTGGTCGATCCTCCTGATCCTCCCACGGAGGCACACCCTTTTTAATCTCTGGATGGCACCTGGCAGTTTAGGGGCTTGGCTTGTAAACAAGATTCAGGAGGTAGTCTTGATTGGCTATTGCACATCATGCCCGCCGTGTGCACAGGTTCTTTTTGTAGACTGACCAATAGCTCCCTGATTGGCCAAGGGGCTCTATATATTTTGTTTCATTTTCGGCAATTAAGAGAGAGAGCATGTTCTTCCACCCATAAGCGGTGTGTGTGTGTGTTTGTGTGTGTGGCAGAGATAAGTGGTGCTAAAACCTGGGAAACATAAGGGAAACAAAAGGGAAAGGGAAAGGACACGAGAAGGAAACGAAAAGAATACAAGAGGATCCATAAATGTAACCTAGGTGAGGCTTGCCGAGAGGTTCAAGGTAGAAGCGACGAGACTAAGGTTCACTCAAAGTGACTATGAAGGTTGTGAGACTTGCCGAGAGGGCAGCTAAGGTTCAAGGTAGAAGCGATGAGACTAGGGTTCACTCAAAGTGACTATGGTTCACTGGTAGATTGACAAGAGTAGAAGTAGATAGTGGAAAGATGGGCTTCCAGATTTCATGGGCTCTTATGGCCCTCTGGGCACTTTTGAAAGTAACTGGGACTCCACAGACTGTTCACGCTTTCTTAAAGACTATAGAACAGCATGCACCTTGGTTTCTGGAGGAGGCAGAAGGAGCAGCGGGTTGGCGGCAGGTGCACTGGCGCGCCTGATCTGAGCGAGCTGGGGTGTGGGTGGTGGCAGTTGTCCCATCCACCCGGGCCTGGGCATAGAGCTCCGGTCCCATGGAGAAGCGCACCACCCCGAGGCAGTCTGGTCCCGGCCACAGCCCTACCAATCAGCCTAGAGAGACCTGCCGGACCCAAGGCCTTTGGCCCTGCATGTGAGGCAGAGACCCTCTCTGAGCCTAATGTCTATGTTGTTGCTGCCGCCTCTCCAATCTGATAAAGGTGTTTCTGATTAAGGTAAGTGAGGTAGGTATATTCCTTTTATTCCCACTAATTACAGGACAATTTATGTGGGGAATTCTTAAAGCTTGGCTTTATCCTTTACCTTTAACTAAGTACGGGTTTTCCCTCAGTGCCATTTGAGCGTTAATTGAAACCTCCTGAAATGCCTACTAATTACTCTGATGGCTAGGGAGACATTCTTGCTTTACAAGGCATTATGCCTAGACTTACTCCCACACCTGTAATATCTTAAATTGCTCTAACGATTCTTGTTTTGTTTCTCAACGTTGGAATGCTACTAAGTACAATACTGCAGTCATACTACGGATACCTCAATATATTCCAGTTCCTGTTGACGTCAGTTTTCCTCATACATCAATTGTGGTTCGTAAAAAGAGAGATTTTGGAATAACTTAAGCCATCATTGCTGCGATAGCTGTTTCAGCTGTGGTGGCTTCTATGGCTGCTGTTGCTCTTGCTACTTCAATTCCTACAGCACAGGCTCTCAATACTCTTTCTTTTGCAACTGCTTAAGCTCTGAACACTTAGAATCAATTGAATGGGCAACTTAAAACTGGACTTATGATTCTTAATCAATGGGTTGATCTTGCACAAGAACAACTTAATATCGTCGAACAATTAATGCCTTTGGAATGTATTTTTTCTACTGTGGGACTTTGTACAACTGATGTTCCTTATGATAACCTTTCTCATGTAGCAAAAATGTCTAGACAGTTGTCATACATACTAACGAGTCATTGGACTAACGAGTTCCATAACCTAACTCAATCTTTAAAACAAACTTCTACTATGGGGAAAACATTGGTCAGGTATTATAATTCTTGGGCTGATGTGCATTACTTTTATTTCTGATCCTTTATAAAAACTTTGCCAATCTCAAATGCATCCACAACTGAAAGCACAACTAAGTAAGCAAGCCATGGCAGCTATGGAAGGCCAATGCCCCCCCCCCATATATGGCTCAATATGCTGGATCGGTAGTCAGAGATGGGTAAGATCTGTGGAAATACATATCAACCTAAGACACGGTTCTGACGCTTAGAGGTCAGAATTCCCATGACGGGTATGAATGTAATTTACCATGGACAACCTAAGACAGACACGATCCCGAGCCTATATTTAATATAAAGTAAAGGGGGATATGTCAGGGATGAATGCCTCCAGGGGACCATGGAGGCACACCCTGTCTTAATCTCAGGATGGCACCTGGCATCTTAGGGGCTTGGCTTGTAAACAAGCTTCAGGAGGCAGTCTTGATTAGCTATTGCACATCATGCCCGCCGTGCACATAGGTTCTTATCGTAGACTGACCAATAGCTCCCTGATTGGCCAAGGGGCTCTATATATTTTGTTTCATTTTCAGCAATAAAGAGAGAGAAGAGAGAGAGTGCACGTTCTTCCACCCATAAGTGGTGTGTGTGTGTGTGTGTGTGTGTGTGTGTGTGTGTGTGTGTGTGATCATTGCCTCTGTGGGTGGTGGGCAATGATAAGGCTCCCACAGTGAAGAAACACAGAGGAAGGGTATAGTCACTCTCTGATGGCAGAGGTACATCCCAGGAAACTCATTATCTGAACAAATATTAAGTTGAAAAAAACCATTAATGCACCTGAGGTACTGAGCATCAGAGCATGGCCTCACCTGCCTTCATACACTTAGAACACTTGGATTTCAACAAGATCACATCAGAAAACATATTGTATAATAAAGTGTTTAAAACTTGTCTCCAAGTGCTTCTGGGAACTGGCCACCGTTTGAAATGTCAGTTAAACACTCTCGTGATTATGTGGCTGAGTTGATCAGTGGCTCTGCCATTTTCAGCATTGAAAGGGGGCATCCTATTGCATATTGTTAGCCTTGGAAAGCACACAAAAATGTAAAATATGGCTTCTTAGTTGGCATGATGCTATAAAGAGCAATGTAGCTTGTTAGGGGAGAAATGTCATCAACCGTCTTAACCAGTAGTGGATCCTGCAACCTTTTTAGCTGGACACTTGGGCCAAATGTACCAAGTGTTACAATGGTGGCATGTTTGTTATGGGGACAACCAACTCTCTGATTGAAATTTAGGCTCACTTCACAGGAGGAAAGTCATGCTTGGTACTTTAAACTTACTCAAAAGCCCGGTAGCTGGGGATATCATAAGCCCTGGGGAGGAAATTACTACTATTCTCTGGCTAAATGGATATATTATACACTTCAAACTGCCCTCTACACACTTACGTTTATGGCCATATATTAATATTGCTCTCGCTTTTGGTTAGAGAAGCTTCAGATGGCAGTGAGACCGCTGAGAAACTTAAAAACTCATCAAAACCCTGAGAAGATACAGTGGAGTTTTCAGCACTGATCCATCTTTATCACATCTGCCAAGGTTCAGGGGCAATTGCAGAAAAGGAGGAAAGAATATAAGAGCCAGAGGAAGGGGAGGAGTGCATATAGTGCTGTCTTCCAGACACAAAGTGGCCTTGATATTCATGTCCTCATGGTGACTGGTGCTGCTAACACAAGACCTGCATAAACAGGAGGAAAAACTGATGACATCAAAATAGGATAGAGAATAGTTGAAAAAGATGGTGGGCTTCAGTGGAGGAGGCATTTGGGAGGAAAAATGGACAGTTGTGGGAGGAAACTATGATCATGGTATATTGTCTATTTTGATGGGTGTTGTCAAAAATATTAAAAATGTGGCTTTTAGTTAAAATGTTACAATTGTGCCTCATTACAATGCTGAGAAACTATAAGTCAACTATTAATCAGGAAAATTTATATCTAATATAAAAGTCAAATATATTTTGCATAGTTATTAATTCTGTATCACATTTAAAAATTATAAATGAACACAGATGATCCACAGTTAAAATTACTTTATCCTTTGACATGGTCAAAGTCCTCCTTGGAACAAACTGCACTCGATCTTATGAGTTCCTCGTTGGTGTGTTCTTCAGTGTTTTCTAACCTTCACTAGATAGAAGGAAGGGTCTCTCTGTGTCACAGAATAGAAGGCACCGGTCACTTGTTAGAAATGAAGACTCTCAGACCAATTCTGCCTGATCAGAAATTCCGGAGGTAATTCACAGTCATCTATGTTCTAGTATATTCCAGGTGTTTCTGATGTGTGGCACTGAGAACCAAAAGAGAGCATGAGCTAAGCCTTCCAGGAATCATGTACTGAACAGGCTAAGGGGCAGGTCTCTGGCAAGTGCTCCAGACCCTACAATACCACACAGTTTTATGTAGAATTGCAATGAATAAAACTGAAATATCACCTATTTCTTCATAAATTAATTGAGAAATACTCTCAAGCAGTGCAAATATGCAGCTGGAAATTTGGAGGGAAAAGTCTATGACATCTGAGCTGGGGAAGGTTTTCGTTGCTTAGCTTGACATTACACGCACCAGCAGGTGTGCCCAGGGATCCGTGTTTATATCACTATGCATCCTCTATCCTAAAGAAATGCACACCTGAGAGCTTCTCTGGAGTGTAGATCCTGTAACCTGCATTGTGTCTGTTTGTACTAACTGTAGTCCACATTCCACGAGACCATTCTCACATCTTCTTAGCATTTTGCAAATAATTTCTTATAATTTGATCCAGATGCCTCCACCATAAACTCATATGTTTTGAATACTTGGGCCACAGGTGGTGATAGTTTATGAGTTTGAACCTTGTGCTGTACATGTGTTGCTGGGGCCAGGCTTTGAGGCGTTATAAACCAGCTTCCTCTTTGCCAGAATCAGCTTATACTCTTTTTTTTCTTCTTTTTTTTCTTTGTTCATAATGAGTTACATTGTTTAGTGGGCCAACCATGAGTTGTTATCCCCAATTCCCGTTGCCCTCCTTCCCCATCCCCAGTCAGCTGGATATCCTCCGTGGGCCGTCTGTATCAGTCTTTGTGGTAGGGGACCATGGATAGTTCATTCTTAAGCCGGGCTCTCATGTCCCAAGTGTGTTGTTACTGAGGGTTGCCAAGTCTCTGATATTCTTCCCATCAGCTTATACTCTTGCTACTTCCTACCAGCTCCTGTGTCAAGAAGAGATGCCCTGCCTTTGCTCTACCATCCTTTCCTTTCCGTGATGGAGTATCCCTTCAAGACTGCTACATCAGCTGCTATTAGGCAGGTGTTTTGTCCCAGCAATGAGAAGGTAAATGCAACATAGTTGCAGTAAATGAAAATTGCTTTGTTTCTTCATATTAATTATACCATTCTGAAAACAGGCCTAAAATATTTTTTTTATATTGAACAACATATAAACACACAGATATACTGTACATCTGGAGATAAGGTATATATTTTATTTGAAAATTACAATGATATAGATTAGAGAGGGTTGACACAAAGGGTTTTCATTTAAAAGCAAAAGTAAGGGCATATTTTTTAAATTAAACATGGATTTTGTCTTTATTTCTGCAATGACAAAGTCCATAGAAAAGGATTAAATATTGGAAATCAATAACTGACCATGCACTACAAATCAGGAAAAAGTACTTATTCAAAATGCATTTTAATTCCAATGTTGTATGAATGCTTAAGAAATATGTAATACAAGGATGGAAATATAAGGAAAAATCAATGAACAGCACTCATTCTATTACATGAAGAAATTCATCTGTCAAAGCTCTATCTTCTATTGATTTTTCATAAATTATCCATCATTCCCTCTCCTAGTATGCAAATGGACATGTTTATGAGCTCATTCTTTGGGCATTGTACCACTTTTTCATAATCAATTGCATGTTTATATATTCAGACTCCCATAAGCATGGTGGATCTTGGAAGACCTGATAACAAATGAAGCTTGGTTTTATCATCATAGTGGTAGGCTAAGACATAATTTTCTTCTTTAAAAATTGCTAAAATTGATTTCTGTATGAGAGCTTTTCCAACATTCCATTAAATTGCTAGGTTACAATTGATTATTTAATAAAACTCTTTGATAGCTTCTGAGAAGATTATTTCAAAGCATTTAGCTTTATGTGCATCATTAAATTTGCAATGAAAAGCAGTAGGAAATTGAAGTGACCATAACAGGAATTCTGGTATTGCTTCACTGAGCAATTACAACTGTTCTCTGGCTTGCATGGTGGCTCCCACACTGCAAAAGTTAAAAGATATTACAATGCATTTTTGTCCCTGTACCTTACACACACACACACACACACACACATTTGGCTAAATACTCATTACCAGTTAAAGGATTTTAGGTGCTTACTTAATTTACTATTACAATATCAAAACATTTCTCTTTAAATAAATATTTACTTTGTTTCACTTGTGGATATTACATCATTTTCATATTAGCTAATATATAGGACTATGCATTTTTATAGATTGATTTTCTAAGTGATATATATTTAATTTAAAATGAGAACTTGAATATATATATATATACAAAACATAAAAAGCCTGCTAGAGAATCAAGTCTCCTAAAAATATTATTTTACAGTAAAAAATAAACCGATTTTTATATCTTTTCCTTTACCCAGACGCTCATGAGTAATGTGACTAGTGTATTAGGTGACCATATTCCAACATGAAGACACTCCCTGGCCTGTTTAAGGTTTGTGTGTCGAAAGTTGATAGTATCATAGGTTAAAATTACACTGATGCATTCAACGTGCGGAATATCACAGCACAGAGACACGGAATGTGTTACAGAAGTTCTCTTGGACTCACAGTTGCTTGCTGAGTGGGTGCTGTGGCTGACTGTCACTGCGGTCAGTCTGAGAAAGCTCAGACTTCAAAATCCAAACTGAATGCCTGCTCTTTACTGCTTTTAACCTTCATTTGGGGCCGTTGAAAATTGGGGTCCATCTTTAATCAAAATAAATGCCTTCAAAGTGAAAAAACAAAACTTTTAGTACTGAAGCACCCAACAGTGTATTATAATGTGCTCACGATGGGCAAAACTGGCATAATCTAGGCATGCCTTAAAGCCTATTTCACTAGCATGCCAAAAGAGGAGAATTTAACATGGGAGAATAAGCATGGCTCACGATTAGGGTTTTCAAAGAAATTAAAAAGAATAGTCATTTTATTTTCAAATATAATTATCTATATTAGGCAATATTGTTATTCTTTTCATAAAAATGTTCCTTAAAGCCACTGTCGTGTACGAACCGGGTACATAACTAAAATGTTTGGTGCTTCTAGTTTGGTTCAAGTATCCCATTTGTGATGACACTGTTTTCATAAGGAGCTCCAGGGGCTGGCTAGTGCTTACTTCATCAATTTCATGTCCATCAGATGGCCACACAAACTTCCTTTCCTAAACTTTTACTCTGCTCTCAGCATTGTTATGAAGATTAACCCTAGTTCCCACTTGAAGGAAGGGCTTTAAATGATTTCATGCAGTTAATTGTTCCATTTCCTAGACATAATGATTTTTTTTTTCCCTAAGCAGGATCAAGTCTATCAAGTCTACTGGAAGTTTAGGAGAAGTGTTGTAACCTATAGATGACTGAGGCTTGCTGTCTTTTTCAAGATCATTTAAGAGGATCCTGTGGAACCCAGAGCTATTTGCATGTGGTATTGTCAGAGGATCCAGTATGCCAATCAAGTGAAAGCCAACAAGTGACTGTAACATGATTTCAATCTCCCAAATTAAAGCCTGTTTGAAGACAAGTCTGAACATGGAGTATCAGTTCTATAAGTCAAGAAACTGCTTTTCCTCCCTCCTTCCTTTACCTCCCCTTGATCTTTTCTCCCTTTGTGTAGACAAATAAATGAATGTAATCTGAATCGCATTGGTTACCAGTTGCAAATAAAAGGCTTCTATAATAAATGTGCCATGGAAACAGAAGGAAAGCTGCTTGAAGGGAGGAAGGAACCACCAAGAAGGGGGCAGGGTGTTCGGAGAATGGCATTAAGCGACAGGTGAATTTGAACACTGCATATTAACACACACTTATGAAGGAGTATAAGGAAACTCATTTCTTTGTATAATAATTAAAAACGTTAATAAAGACTTTGGGTATGAAAACAGATTGTTGACAGTTATGAATATTTAATAGACATGCCTTTGCTCCTATACTGATGTTTCTAAAGTTTAGACATTAGCTAAGGTTAACAGCAAAGAGTAGAACTTATTTGAAATTGCTGAAAATTGTTTCAAACAATGCATTCCCTGAGAGAGTCCATGTAGACCTTATTGCTGAGTGCAACTGTCTGATCAGGGGGAAAATATATGTCTTTTGAACCTAATCTAAGCATTTTCACAAGATCAAACATGATACACAGAGAACAGACTTAACAGAGTAATATTAACAAATATAACAAATGTTCCTAAGGACATAACAGAGTAATATTAACAAATATAACAAATATTCCTAAGGAGACCATCTAACAAGAATATTATCTTTCATCTCTTTTCACCCAAAATATTTCACATCTCTTTCTTTTTGTTCACTTACATACACTAAAGATAACCTAGGTTCCTTTATTAACATATAATAATATAATATAGTTAATATAACATATTAACTATAAATGTCCCAGCATCTAGAATACTAAAATAATAAAATAGATACTTGAGAAAATTTATTTCCTATTGCCTTTTAAATGAGACATGTTATATATATTTTTAAAAAATTCTATTTCCCCTCTGGAATTCTTAAAAATGGAAAAGGACTTAGCAATGATACTTAGTGATTCTTGTCGAACTACAATACCTGAAATCTAAATTGTTTGGATAATAATGAAATAGAATTAATTTTAGAGTCAGGTAGTAAAGAAAGAATCATCCACAGTCTATGAAAATTCAGTTAGACTTGTATCTTAATTTTATAATCTATTCTGAAGACTAAATTTGGGTTAGTATTAAAGGAAACTATGACTTAAGATATAGGCATTATATCGAATTTGTGTAAAATTCACATCAAATTTAAGAAGAACTTGACTTGTTTTTTAACCCTGCATCAAAGATATGTTAGCCCCCATACTTTGTAGTCCAGAGGAGGGCTTTTATTTTGTTTTAATAATTCTCATATTCAATTAATAAATGGTGCATCTTTCATTAAAAAGAAAAAATTCATTAGTTTCCATAAAAAATAAGAGTTGAAAATATGGTCAGGCATGGTAGTGTGTGTCCTTAATCCCAGCACTTGGGAAGCAGACATAGGAGGATCATTGTGCTTTCCAGGCTACCATTAGACTACTTAGTGAATTCCAGGTCAGCATGGGCTAGAATGAGACACTACTTAGAAAAACCAAAAATAAAAATAAAAATAAAATAAAATATAAATAATAAATAAAAATAAAAAATATATAATTGAAAATAAAAACAACAGCAAATTTGAAATTAAAAAGTACATCTGTAAAGATTCATAGTGTTATAAAGTCACTCCTATACACAATTATAATAAAATATTTGATCCAAAGAGAGAAAAAGTAACTTTTACATCTATATCTAGATTTTGAAAAATTCCTTTAAAAATACCAAACAACAAAACCTGCCTCGTCTCAATTATCTTGCAATTGACAAAAAGACAGTTCCTTCTCCCAGAGTTCCAAAAGGCTCTAAAAGTAACTTAATAAATGGTTATGTTTATAGCATAAAGAAGTTTGTAGTGCTTATCCTCCGTTATACCCCAAACAGAATGCAAAGAAATGCCAGGTATGGTGGCACACATCTTTAATCCCAGCACTCAGAAGGACCTTCATGAGTTCAGGACTAGCCTGAGACTACATAGTGAATTCCTAGTCAGCCTAGGTTTCAACAAGACCCTACATCAGAAGAAAACAAACAAAAATATTTTATATTGTGAGTAAAAAAATTAAATGTAAGACTTTTATTTTAAATGAACACCTTTAACATGTTTCATTTGTTGCCAGAGTATTTAAGTATAATGTTTTCACAGGAAAAAAAATCAGTATCATTAGACACATGATTATTTTTGTCTCCTAATTTAATTTTTGTATAGAAAGATAAGCATTTTCTCTTTATTGACAGATGGATGCTATATCTTAGTAAGTTATAAAAGGAAACAACGTGAAGATTCAACGTTCAACCAAAAAAGTCTTAATAACAAAAACAACTGGCATTTTCTACTGTTTCATAATTTAAAAATACCTAATTATGTGTTACATTATCCTACAGCATCCACAATGGAATAGCTCACATTTTTAAACAGCTGGAATAATGGTCTCTATCCAAATAACTATGGGAACTTATAGGGAGACCGTAGTAATATTTATGTTTATGTAATTAGATGATAAATTAATCATTGAACCTTATTTGACTCCCTGTCAAATAGTTGAAATTGGATATCAAATAAGCTAAGTCAAATATTCAGTTAACTTGAATGATTTTTGCTTAGTGAGGCCAGATTTCAACCATTTTATTTTTATTGGAACTGATATGTTTATATTTTACAACTGGTGATTACTGGATATTTAAAGCCTTATTTAAAGAAGACATCTGATGGCATTTCAACTTTTTTCCACTTTCCCATTGTAAGTGCTCTACTATGCCAATACTCTTATATATGAGCAATTTACAGAAGTGTTTCCATAGAGTGTGTTGTATGTATATATGTATATGTGGGGGGGTGCACATGTTGAGGTTAGAGAACAAGCTTGAGACAAAGTTTCACTCATTGTTTGCTCTTGAGAAGCCCAGTGTAGTGAGCCAGAAAACCTCTGATTCTGCAGAGTTCTTTTTCCCATTGTCATAGGTGTTTGGCATCACAGAAACACACACAGACACACACACACACACACACACACACACACACACACACACGACTTAAGTTGGTCTTTACATGAGTTCTGGGGATCCAAACTCTGCTCATCAGTCTTGAACAGAAAAAATTTTTCATCACGGAGCCACCTCTCCAGTCCTACATTTTTAAAAAAGATTTTTCATCTTTGAAGATGTCATATTGAGGAAAAATATTTTTTCACAACTCCTTTCATTTCATTACTCTACATTAAATAATGAGGATTTTATCAAGAAAAAGCAAGCTATGCTTTATTGTTTTGAATTTGAACTCTGGATCTTGTTGTCTGAAACTTTGCCCCCAATGAATGCCCACAGACTTCTTGTTTCAAGAATTTCATCTCTCCTGAGTTACTTCTAGCTTTAATGTATTCCTTTTGCATGCAAAATACAATTAATTGGAAAACTCTGCTTCTTTCTGTAGAAAGCATCCTGATTGTAAAGATCTCGTATTCCTTCACTGGACGCCACAGGGATCCAAGTCCAGACTGTCGCCATGTCCAATGAGCTTGTTTCAACACCATCATGCATGTTCTCCATTCCTAAGCAGCGTCATCTTTGAAAGTCGCATGGTGGTCATGAGATCACTCTGATATTGTCCAGGATTCCCTGTTTCATTTTATATAAAAGTTAAAGTCATTATGAGGACACTGTGGCCCTAGAAAGTCTTATTCTATTTACTTAAATCCTCCCATCCCCAGTGTCCTACTTGTAGATTATAAAACTGTTTAGAAAGTCTTTTCTGAGAGAGCTCTTATGGTTTCATTTGTTTCATAGATAATTCAATCATATTCTGCAGGGAGCCGGGACTATCGCCATTACAAATGGCGCCCACTTCCTTGCAGCTAAGTGGTAAAAAACTCCATATTAGGCAAAGCTTTTGGAGAGAGGCCGCCTCTGGCTTTGCGCATGCGCGGATTATGTATTGGTCCCTAGCCAATCCCGTGGCACCTGGTGATGGCGAGCTGGCGTCAGCCAATCATGGGGCGACCCGTGTCCCTGCTCCCTTTATAAGCAACTTACTCCTACTGCTCGGGCCCTCGCTTCCTGCTCTCGAGTGGTGGTGGTTCTTCCTCGCTGGTCGAGGAGCTCGCAGCAATATTCTTTTAAAAATATTTTCATTTATTTATAGTGAGAGAAAGGGAGAGAGAGAGAGAGAGAGAGAGAGGGAGAGAGAGAGGTTGAGTGTGGACATACCAGGCTTCCTGATGCTACAGTAATGATCATAGGTTTTAAAGAGCTTCCATTTACAGCTGGGGATGAACTCTTCTTATTTAAGGGGAAATTAGTTGGAGGACTTCTTAATAAGTATTTATAATACACGCCTCTGTGTACTCCTAATTATTTATATTTTTCTTTTCCTTGGAGGTTTAAACCACAGATGGAGACAGGATGAATGGCTTTTCTCAGATCTTTGTGTCAGTAACAATCTGCTTTCCTCTTAGTTTCCAACCTTTTATTTTTAAAATCTTTCTTATATTTTCTTGAAATACACAATCAAGCTTACACAGGAACTCTAACTTGTATGTTTTGCATAGGTTTCATTTTTGTTGCTGCTTCATTTTTGACCCTCTTACATGGTGCACTTTGGATTTTGTTTGGTTCCATGATGAGCTGTTCACTATGCTTGGAACTTGATCTGGTGAACTTTTGAAGTCCAGGGCAGAGATGAATTCCCTAGAAAGAATCTGTATTTGCACCACTGGCTCCCTGGGCCATACCATTGTTCCAGGGTACAGTGGCAAAGCAGAGCCCTCACAGCAACTGCTGAGATCTGGGTTCCTCTGTCTTGGAAAAATAATTGGACCAAGTACATACAGAAAATGATTAAAAACAGAAGCAGTTTATCAACAAAGAGAAGGAAAGTCAGCCCTGAGGATGGACACTTCTGCATGCTTTATAGGCACCCTGGTGGGTAAGAATTTCCAGTCCTCCCATGTCAACTGACTTCTATCATATGATAATCGAAATGCCTATATCCCTGCCTTACCCTCTTGCCACAGTAGAAAGAATGCAAATAATTGGCTTATATGTTTTCAGAATTTGGCTTCCAACACCCAAGAGGTTCTCAATTATGAATTCTTTCTAATCTTGTACTTGGAAGTGGATATGATGTGAGTTTCTGTGGTGTGTGCATGTTCCTGTGGGAGAGAGCAGGCACCCCCTGCATGGAACACATGTGGAGGTCAGAGGACAACTCCTGACACCAGCCTCCTCTCCTTCCTTGTGAGAGGCAGGGTCTCTCGGTCTACTTACAGCACATGCCAGTCTAGGGAGCACATGAGCTTCTAGGAAATTCTCATTTTTCTGTTTCCCTTGCTGCCACAGGTGCTCTGGAATTACAGATGCCCACCATAGCGTCCAGCTCTTACGTGAGCTCTTGCGATGTGAACTCAGGTTCTGGTGCTTGGGAGGAAAGCACTCTACCCAGTGAGCCATCTCCCTAGTTCTAGGGAGGTCTTACATCTGTTTTTTGTCTCCTTCCTTTCACCATCAGGGTTTGAGAATGAGAATTATAGTTTTCATGTCTCTTTAAAAGGATCTTTATTGTCATTTAAACAAGATCCCCTTCATATCAGATGTTCCTTAAGTCTCTCTATCGGACCTCTCCTGGGCTCCAGTCCTTTCATTACATCTGCACAGTCATCTCACAGATCCATCAAACACCACCTTTCAAGATTTTACTTTAGTTCTAATTATTTCTTGATTCACTTTCCACTTCACACACCAGTCACACAGTGATCAGGAAATACAGATTTCTTTAAAAGACAATTTGTCCTGGAATATTCTATTGACTGTATGTGTAAGTGCATGTGAGCCTGAGCCTGTGTCCCACAGTGCATGTGTGAAGGTCAAAGGGCAGCATTTGGGTCAGTCCTGGCCTTCCCACTTCCACTTCAGTAGAAAAGGGGCTCCTCTTGTTGTTAACCTCTGGAAACCTGGAAATTCTCCTGTCTCTGCCTCTCTTCCCCCAATAGAGGCACTGAGCTTATAGAAGGCCACTGCTGATTCAGACTTTGAACAGATCTGCTCTGACTTAGGTACTCAGAGTTGCAAGCCAGAAGTTATCCACTGAGCCTTCTTCCTGGTCCCACATGTGGAACGCTGTACAAAAGGCATTACATTGATTGTGAGGAAGAGAGCTCAGTGAACAAAGGCTCTTGATGGCAAAGCTGTCAGCATATCCACATAATAAAGACACAAAGCGAAATGAGAATGTGGCATTTGTTTGCAGAGACAAGATGCTCTGGAGAGTCCTGACACACATGTGCGCGATCACACACACACACACACACACACACACACACACACACACAGAGAGAGAGAGAGAGAGAGAGAGAGAGAGAGAGAGAGAGAGAGAGAGAGAGAGAAAGAGAAATAAATGTATAGGAACAAAAGGTTTATTAAAATAAAATTTGCATATAACATTACATAAGTAAAACGTCAACTCATAGAGCCTAGTCATTGTCTAACTAGAAAAAGATGTCTCCCCTCATATTAGGCATTCACTAGGCCAGGAGAACAGGTGGCTAAGACTCGGGGTGATGGAGGAGAGCCCAGTTCCAGAACATAGTCCTAAGGTTTCCCTAGCAGGGGGTCAGATGGGGCTCCTGTGGCCAGGCTATGCGGGTCTTCCTTTGGTGTTAATCAGATTCACATTCTTATTGATGAATTTCGTGGATGGCTGGAATCAGAGGAATTCCCTCTCCACTTATGCGGGCATCATCATCTGCAGTTGGTGCCAGGCAAGGTGTCACAATGTCCCCACTCATTTCCGGCCTGGCTCCTTGGTTTCAGGATTTCCCAGGATGTCTCACTGAAACTGTGCATTTGGCTCTGGATCCAAGGAGCATCTCCACTGAAAAGCACAAAGGCACATGAAAGAGACTGTTAGTGACAGTAATACATAGGACCCTTTCTTTATGACCTCACAATGCCACAGCACCTACCTGACTCCTGTCACCTTAGCTCCCTTTGACACCTGTCCTCCTTCCTCCCCGAGGGAGCCAATCAGCTTTCTGCTTCTAGGTCAAGTTTATCAGCTTCCACATGAAAGATGGCAAAGCTCTTGGTCCTTCAGTGGTGATTCATTATCACACACGCCATGCATGGGAGCAGTTTGTAAATTGCAAAGGAAATAGAAGCACAGAAGAAATGCCTGTGTGCCTCTTGCCCACACCACCTGCCTGTCTTGTCCTTGACCTCTGCAGGCCTCTCTGTCCATTAGGTGATCTTCCCCAGGGTGTGTGGGGCTTCTGCTTTCTTCTTCTGGGGGGTGCAGCACAGGGTCCTCATCAGGTTTCCAGCTCTTTTGCATGTTCCACGCCATCCCCTTCCTTGGGGGCTTGTAGAAGACCTGGTTTCTCCCTGGGTGGCTCCAGGTAGTGTGTCCCCAGGGACTAAGCACCTTTAGTTGTCCTCTGTGGTTCTGAGGGAGACCGAGTTTCTGCAGGAGGCCAGGTCTTCTGTGGAGCTGACCTCGCCCTCTTCCTCCTCAAGAATGGTGCTCAGGGTGCAGCAGAACCTCCTTTAAGGATGAAGAGAGTACTTTCCTGGGCCCCTCCACTTTCTGCCTCTAAGACTGTGGTGCTGAGGGCTGGCCAAGGTGGAAAGATCAGACTGGCTCCAGATCCTCCTCAGGAATGGATGAAAAGAAGAATCGCCTGGGTCCCTGCTCCCTGAGGTCTCCCAGGGGTCTGCCCCACTCCCCCCATATAAGACCATGGTGGGGAAGAGCCAGCCTGGCCAAAATGGATAAGCCAGGCTGGGTCAGGCTCCTCCACAGAGAGGTACAGAATACAGGGTTACTGCCCTTGTAGACTTCCACCCTTGGTGGCACTTCTTGCCCATCCAAATTGGTGTAACGTGAATGGCCATCCTGCAGCTATAACATTTGCTGTGTTGTGTAACATGGTGGGCATTATTGTGCCTGTGGCAATAATCAACTGCACTGAGGACCCAAGAAAAACTGTCTGAGGCCTAGGCCTGCCTCAACCTTCTCAGGTTTGATAAAATTTTTTTATATTATTTTTCAAAGATCTCCTCTTGCAATATGTTCAATCAGGAGGCACGACTGCTTAGAGATCTTGATAAAAAGGAACATTTGAAAATGTGGATGATGTAGGTTTTTCATGACGAAGAAAATGTGAGTGATCCAGGCTTTATTGAACCTGTTCACTTGAACTTTCTTATTGGTCGCCAGCATATTGGTTTTCTCGTGGTGAGCTAGCGTCACCTGGGACAAGTTCCCTTGCTTGCCCCAGGTTCTTCAAGATCTCTCTGTGCTGTGTGAGCTCATGGCCACACACAGGTTCTGGTGTGCACACACATTTGCTCCTTCTCCTCCATGAGTACAATCTCAGTGGGAAGTGAGATTCATAATCACCCTGCTCATGCATGGGAGCAAATAGAAAGTTGCAAAGGAAACAGAAGCACAGAAGAAATGCCAACGTGCCTCTCCATCCATTGAGTGATCTTCCCCATGGGGTGTGGGACTTCTGCTTTCTTCATCTTGAAAAGAAAATTACACAAAAATAAAAATGAAAAGCAAGTCAATAATATAATATACCAATAATAAAATCATAGATAAATAATCATAGGTATCTCCATCATAGACAGGTCCACTTCAATGTCACTGAAACACAAAAGAATTGACAATCTTACCAAACTAGCCATGAGAAGTCAATCACATTAAGTAAAAAAAAAGACATTATTACAATGTACACCAAAGAAAAACAGAGGATCATTGGCAAATATTTTGAAAAAAAAGCTACTCCAGTGAATTGGAATTTCAGAAAGAAAGAAATCAATTTTATACATATATATATATATTCTCAACACTAAACCAATAAGAAACATTGAAATGATAGTGAAGTAAATCCCCCAGGAAGAATAAGGCAGGCAGGGACTAAAGTGGAGCATGAACTCTACCAGAACTGTACAGAAGAAGGGAAGATCGGTGCCCTATGAACTCTTCCATGAGGTAGAAGGGGAGGAACTCTTCCACAACCATCATACATGGTCAGTATTATCCTGATGAGAAAATGATATCAAAGCAAGATAAACAGAGAAAATGACAAGTCAAATTCCCTGATGAGCAGGGTGAGAGTGCCTCACATTCCCACCAGGAAAAAGAAAGACCTCACTCCATGATCCTGTAGGGTTTTGCAGGAAGTCAAAAGACAACCTATAGATGATGACCAGGACAGCATTTGATCAAAAGCAAAGCAAGAGAGTCAATGCTCAGTTATGAAGAATGAAAGCTGCCATTTTCAGGAACATGTTACATGTGACAAGCCTTTCCCACAAAGACAGACATACTATGTTTCCTCCTTTGATGTGTGTGTGTGTGTGGAGGGGGGTGGCGGTGAAAGAACCTAGTGGAAACAGAGCAGATTTGTATAGGGAAGGAGCAGAGGAGGTATGAAAGCAGGTGAGCATTATAGAGAATATGTGCAACAATGTCAGCATGAAATCTACCTTGAGCCAGTTTATGTGTGCAAAGAAAATAAGAAAAATAAGTTTAAAAAGTGGCCAAAAGTAAAAAAGTTAAAAAATCAAGTCAATAATCAATAAAAACAAATCAGCACAAAAATTCCCCAAAAACCAATGAATAAAGGAAAATAAAAACTACAAAATCAAAACCAAACATGCAAAGCAACAAGCAGAGTGCCTCCACCAAGAGGATCAGCTCCCTACATGGAGAGTGTTTTTATTCCAAGTGTGTGTGTGTGTGTGTGTGTGTGTGTGTGTGTGTGTGTGTGTGTGTGTGTGTGTGTGTGTGTGCCAGAGACTATGGCCAGGACAAACAAATTCCAGATGTTTTCTTTTTGTGTGGATCCAGGGAACTGAACCAGGACTCATACAGTGTGCTCGGAAGTGCCTCAACCTATGATATCTCTCTCCAAGGGATGCCAGCATATATGGCCCTGAGCTCCCAGAGCTCCCATAGAACAAGGGTTCTGAAATTCTCACAATGACCTTTATTGAGGCCTCAGTAAAAATGGACCAATAATGGCTGAGCACAACCCCCAGAAGTTTCCCCTACTTTTTGACCCTAAGGATTACATAAATTCTTTCTCTGATCCTTGAGACCAAATACCTGACAGGAACAACTGAAGGGTGAGCAGGTTTATTATGGCTTCTGCTTTGAGGGGAAAGTAGAGGTAGAGTGGTGGGCAGCTTCCCAGCTAGTGCAGTGGGGAGGGAGAGAGCAGGTTATTCCTCACTGACAGAGCCTGAACCCCAACATGACCTCCAGCCTTCAGGTCTCACTTGTCAAGGTAGCACAAGTAACCTGACCATCGCCACCTGCTGGGCAGCAGCAAGTGTTCAAATCCATAAACTAGTAGGGACATTTCACATTCAAACACTGACAAGGACATTTTTCCATTTCCTTAACAGTCAAAGCCATAGTAACCATGATGATGAGGGGCTGTGAAAGCTTATTGCTTCTCCACTGAGTCCTGGACATTGATATAAACTAATTATAATGAGTATACATGGGATGTGGTATAATGTTGTTTTACTTGGACACTGTAACTGTAATAAGGCTTGCCTTTTACAAGCCTCATCATCGTCCCATGGTTGAATTCTCTAGGAATTCAATTCCTTTTTCTTTAAGCACACATGGTTTGGTGTCCAGTGAAGGGCAGCCCCTCACTGACTTTGTGGGGGAGAAAGAAGAACAAGCTGGAAGACACTCCACACCATAGGCAGGAAGACCAGAGAAGAGATGAAGAAAGAAAGAAGAGCCTGGAGAAGAGGAACAACTGGAGAACTGGTGAGGGCTTGCCAGGGGAATAAAGATGTGTTTTAGAGGGGAAAGAAGGGAGGGAAGAACGTGAAGGTGACCATGAACAAAGCTATGTTTCGTGGTCTAGAAATGATAGATTCCTGACTTTGTACAGTTAGTAGGTACTAACAACTTAAATGGGAAAAAATAATACATTAATTTAAAAAACGAAAAAGGAATAATTAAAATATGTGTATTAATCCATTAGAAAAAATAAAGAAGCAAAATCAAACCTTAAATTGAAACCATCAACCAGTAAATATCACCAAAAAAAAACGGTAACCAAACAACAAAAGGAAATCACCCAAGTGGTAAAGGAACTCACTGTGTGGATCCAGTGGCTCAGGGACACCCAACACCATCCTCAGTGATAACTCTGCCTCCTCTCCAACGTCCAAGTCCAAGTGCTCTCTAACCACAACCGCTTCTCTGCACCGAAGGACAAAACTCAGCTGGGCCAGGGGTTTATATAGGCCCAGCGTTCATCCATCACAATGACTCCTTGTGATGTCAGAGCAGGAGCGGAATACCAAAGGCCTGATTGTCTTCACTCCACAAAGAGATGGGCTAGGAGGAGAGTCTGAGAACCCTCGAGTGTTAGTGAGCACAGAGCTGGGCCCAGGCAGTTGAGATCTGCCCCACACTCTCTCTACTGCTCTTCTGTCTGGGAAGTGGGACATGCTGTTCCCTGTGAACCCTTCAACTCTCTCTGTTTCAGGACTCTCAGATCCTGAAAAAAAGTCTCTTATTCAAATAAGCTGCTTGCAGACTAAGTTCCTGAGGAAATAAAATATTGTAGAGTTCCTATCAAGGCCGGGTTTGTGGAAGTAGACAACAAAATATTCAGTTTCCTTTGAAAATCAAACATGTTCATTTATAGTGACAGGAAGAAGGTGTTTCTTTCTCTGTGTGCATGTGTATATAGTATTTGTGTATATATTCATATGTGTGGAGATGCAAATACATGTGTGTATGGAGGCGAGAGCTTGATATTGAAGGTCTTCCTCAGTTGCTCAGCACCTTATTTTCCTGAGACAAGTCTTCCACTTGCTCACCCAATAGTGGCCAACAAGGCCCAGGAATTCCTGTATCTCCAGGTCCTCGGTCCTGGGATTCTGGTCACCAGAGTGTGGGTGATGAGGATTCAAACTCAGGTCCTCATGAATACATGGCAGACGCCACTTTGGCAACTGCATCACCTTCACAGCTCTAAGAACTTTGTAAATGTGATATAAAACTCTAAATTACCACAAAGTCTACTGTGGCTGAACTTGAAAGATAACAGAAATGTACTATAGAAAGTGTGGGGGGATTCACTTCATCTTTAATGACACAGCTACGGAAAAAGTAATTACATTTCTGCGCTTCACTGACATCTGGGAACATCTACTCAATTTATTTCAACAATTCCCCCAATAGCTTCTGATGAAAGTGTTTATTTGTATACTATGATTTTTGTATAATATAGTGCTTTTAATGTGGTCATTTATATATATTACAATAAAATTAACTTTAGAACAGATTGGGAAATTCATATTTGACTGTATACTTTTTCTTAGCCAAATCCTAAGGTGAATGTTGTTTTAGAAAAATCAATTTGTACACTAGTAATTTTTGAATAGACAACAGTCCATTGGTTCCCATTGGAGACTTTTGCAGAAGGAAAAGCCAGAGGACACATTCCTCTTCTGTGATCTTTTCCAAACAGTGAAATAACTATTTTCATTGTAGTAAAGTTCAGATACTTTGTACTACAGATATTGTCTATTCCTATATCTTTTCACTAATCAGGAAGCAGATTCTCTATTTCTACATCTAAAGTATCTTATATCCTATGCTTCATCTAAAACATTAAAGTATAATCTTAACCTAACCATAGTCTCACTAACCCCAATCTTCTAGTTTTGTCTCACCATTTTTAAACATAGTTCCTCATTAGTGATACAAAAATACAAATTAGTCATCATTCAATTTCACCCCACTTGTCCCAAATATTTTCCTGGTCTAGTTTTATAAGGTTAGCTTGCACTCACACTGTGTGGTGATTTGAATTTGTATCCCCCATAAACTCATGTGTTCTGAATGCTTGGTCGCCAGGAGATGGCAATTTGGGAAATGGAGGCTTGCTGGAGATGTGTAGTTGGGGGTGGCAGCGCACAGCTCATTCTCAGTGTTCATAGTTTCCACCTGCTGTGGCAGAGGTGACATCCAGCCTGTCCTCATCCAGTGTCCTCTCCTGTCATCATAGAGCTTCCCCTTGAGACTGTAAGCCTACGTAAACATTTTTCTTTCAGCAGCTGCATTTGATCAGGGGCTTCCTATCAGCAATGCACAGGTGACTGCAGCAGAATCTTGTCCTAAGTGGGTGGTGGCTGCCACAAACCTAATTGGGTTTTGGTCTTTTAGAACTAATTTGTGTGAAGAACATGGAAGGATTTGAAATCTTTGTCTAAGAGACACGTTGCAGTGCTGAAGGCAGTGGTTGATGGACTGTTCTCGTCAGAGTTTGAAAGAGCTCAATGCAGTAAGAACTGTAGACAGTGAGGTCTGGCATATGAGGGGAAGTTGGAATATTTTCAAGAGACACATGTACAGGGCTACCTCCCCAACACACACACACACACACACACACACACACACACACACACACACACACACACACGTGAAATGAACATTTTTGCTGCCGTATCATTTGTTGGGGATTATGGAATAGTGAATGCAGTAATGCATTTTACATTGAGTCTTCTCTGCTTAAACCTTTGAAATTTCTGTGTCTATCAATAAAAATAATTGACCCTCAAAGAAGATTTGTTTAAAGAATAATAACAGGTTCAATTTACAAAGAAATGGGACTATGGGTTAATTCATGAAGATGAACAAAGATGACTTTAAATTTATGTAAAGGGCATAAAGGGAGAGAAGACTAAGAACATTATATATATATATATATATATATATATATATATATATATATATATATAAATGAGAACAATTTGGGAGAAGAAAAGTCAGAAAGAAGGCAAAAGGGCAAAGGACAATGAGAAAGGTGAATATAAGCAAAGCACAATTTTTTAATGAACCCATAATTTTGCATAATATATAAAATTTTTTTAAAAATTTACCAACAAAACAAAATCTGTAACACACTCAAAAGGAAAAAAGATAAAGAAGTTATGTAAAAAGGCAAAAAATGTTGTCAATAAATAATAGCTTAGCCATTAACCTTGCCAACAGACAAGAAGGCAGACTTTGCCTCATGACTAACATGCCTTATAGTTTGTCAAGAGTTAGAACCATGGTATTTGAAGCTTTGCTTGAAAGAGTTGAGTATACTCACACACTCCAGTAGGTGTAAACTTCTGGTAGGACACTCCCAGAAGTTGTGTGGGAAATAGATGGTGTCTAATTCCATTTCTTCCCCAGAGGAGTATCATCAAGTCTGGAAGTCTTTAGTTCCCTAGAGATGTTTTCAAATAATTATACATAACTATGTTCATTGTCATTATGAAAAACAAATAATTATTATCTCTGCGTATTAAAGTTTTAATTAATCCTCAACGTTCAAGAATTTTATATAAAAAACTTCAATTTTACATTCAGAAAATAATTGCCAAAGTTTATGTAATGCCTTCATTTTTCTTTATCTTCATTTAAATGAAAAATAAACCATTTTGAAAAGGCCATAATTCACATTTGTTAATGGCATAGTCTATTTTACACATGATGTGGGTAAAGTTGAGAAATTCCATGTAAAATCTAACTTTAAAGGACTTTTCTGCAAGATAAATGCAAAAAAATTCCCTTAATTTTAGGAAAATTGAGATCACAATTTATATGCATAATTAATTCATTGTAAATAACACACATGAAATAAGGTTGATCTTTCTTGGGCATGAATAAGTCTGAAACATTGCAAAAGTGTCTACTGAACCATAATATTGTTTTCAGTCTTTCCATTTTCAACAGAGTGTAGCAACTTGACGTGACCATTATGTCAGAGACTTGGTAAGTCAAGTAGGTCAGTGCAGAGCTGGATTCATCTCCCAGTATCTTTTATCCCCAGAGAGGTCAGACCACTACAAACGTTCACAGATGAATCTGGATATATTTTTTTTGGCCTGTGATATAGTTTCACTTATCGCTTTTATATGACTAATACCATGTACATTGAAAGTCAGTAACTTAAATATTTGCTTAACTTTAGACTTAATTGTAAAAATATGTTGTTTTTAAGGGATATACTATATTTTATCAAAACTGCTAGATTTTTCTTTTTCAACAAAATATGATTATATATCATCCTTTTAAAAATAGTTTTTATCATCAGGCTAACTAGTATAGCTGACACTACAAATCTGTTTTGCTCTGGTAGAAGCATCACCCTCTCTGTTTTGGTATTTTGTAATATCTAATAAATTACCAATCATAGTTACCATGCCGTTCCATACAATAGATCGATTCCTAAGTCCTATCCTGGCTTGTTGCTTTGCTGTTATTTTTCTGTGGCTGGATATTGAAATCGGAGCCTCACTCATCTTAGGCTGGCACTTAACCACTGAGCTCCGTTTTCATAACTTTATTGCTACTTGGTTCTCCTTAACCATATCTCTCCTTCATCATGTCTTCCTCCCCAGCTTTAGTTATCACCTAACTTATTCTCTATTTTCTTTTTTTTTTTTTTTTTTTTTTTGGTTTTTCGAGGTAGGGTCTCACTCTAGCTCAGGCTGACCTGGAATTCACTCTGTAGTCTCAGGGTGGCCTTGAACTCATGGCGATCCTCCTACCTCTGCCTCCAGAGTGCTGGGATTAAAGGTGTGTGCCACCATGCCCAGCATTTATTCTCTATTTTTGTGTATACAAACTTTGAGATTCTACATAAGAATTGAATCATATGGTAGATAGTTTTCTCTGTGCCTAGCTTATTTTAATTAATAGTGTCTTCTAGGTTTATCCAGGTTGTTATGAATAACAGAATTTCTCATGTATTTTAAAGGATGGTCAGAAATACCTTGTGTATATAGACTACATTAAAAAATCTATTCATCCATTGAGTAACACTCAAGTTGCTTATATATCTTGGTTACGGTGAAAAATGCTCTAATGAACATGGGGATACAAAAAATATTTTATGTACTTCTTTGAGAGCAAGACAGACAGAAAGAGGCAGGAAGATAGAGAGAGAGGAAGAGAGAGCAGGGGGAGAGAGAGAGAGAGAGAGAGACAGAGAGACAGAGAGACAGAGAGACAGAGAGACAGAGAGAGAGAGAAGTATGGGCATACTATGGCCTTCTGGCACTGCAAGGGTCTCCAGATGCTTGTTCTAGTTTGTGCTTCAGGCATTATGTGGGAACTGGAAACCCAGGCCATGAGGCTTTGCAGAAAGTGCCTTAACCATTGAGATATCCCTCCTGCCCCTCAGAAATTTGTTATGAAGTTGAAACTCAGTTTTTCTTTTTCTTTTCTTTCCTCTTTTTTTTTTTTTTTTCTTTTAAGAAACAGGGTTGGGCTGGAGGGATAGCTTAGCAGTTAAGACACTTTCCTCCAGTGCTAAAGGACCCAGGTTCAATTTCCCAGTACTCACATAAACCAGATGTACAAGGTAGCCCATGTGTCTGGAGTTCTTTTGGAGTGGCTGGATGCCCTGGTGTGCCTATGTTCTCCCCCCTCTCTCTGTCTCTCTCTCTATCTGTCTCTCCTCTCTCTCTCTTTCTCTTCTCTCTGTCTCTCTCTCTGCTTGCGAATAAATAAATAAAATAATTTAAAAAAATAGAAGCAGGGTCCGTGTGACTGGGACTTGCCTTGAATCTATAATACTGCCTCAGCCTGTCAGGTAGTGGGATTATAGGTACATGTTATAGTTCCCAGCAAAACTTTCTTAGAATATTGTTGATTTCCATGCTGACAGGGGAGATTGAGGGAAAATGTTAGAAATACTCATAGAACTTTCACTGCCCCACAGTTCTGGAGAGAGATGTCCTTTTCAGGTAATGTCACGTGTGGAAAACAGGTTCAACTCTGAAGGCCCATTTCCCTGAATCTGCCTATGTTCATGACTAATTTGTTTATGATAATTTTTAAATTATTTTCAAATACACTGCATTCAAATGTTTAATTAGTTACCTAGAAATTAATTCCAAAAATGGTCTGGAATGGAGCTGGGGAGATAGATCAGTGGTCAAAAGTGTTTGCTTTTAAAGCTTCCCAACCTGAGGTGAATTCCCTAGTCTCCCATATGATGCCAGACATTTAAAGCAGCAAAAAGCCTGCTAAATACACAAAACACACACACGCAAATGAATTATTTTAAAAATGTGAATAAAAAAGCGCTGGCTTGATCTAGTCATATTGTACCTGAATATGATATGTTGGGTTTGGATGCCACTGTATTTGGTAGCTAGTGGCAGAGGAGTGAAACTGAGGCGTGAAAACTTTGAAGGAGGGGACTGGGGAAATGGTTCAGCAGGTAAAGTTGCTTGCGAAGCCTAATGGCCAGGGTTCCATTTGAACGTCAAATACAAAAAGTGGCCCAAGTGTTTGGTATTCGTTTGCAGCAAACACATACATAGATTAATTAAAAATAAATTTTAAAAAACTTGAATGGAACACAATGATAAAGGAAGGCTAGTGAGAGTCTGAAGGTACTCTGAAGCTGGATAAATACTAAACTTTTTTCCATTTTTTTACTTCTAAAGGAAATAAATTCACTGTGTGGCATCTCACTTCAGAAGGCATGTGGGCAATGAAGTCTCTCCCCTTGGTGCTCTCCTTGCAGCCCTCAGAAGTTCATGTTGGGAAAGAAATACAGCAACCATACCCAGCAACACTCCAAAGGATGAATGTGGGTCCTCAACTTGTAAAATGCCTGAAATGTGGTAGAAATTCACAGAACACATACTTGCTGAACAAATGAAGACTACGGACATTTCTTGCCCAATAAAATCTGTCATTAATTCTAAAATACTGAAACAGATACAAACTCGGTTAAGCCTCTTTCCTCTTTCTTTTTGTGCCATAATGTTTCCTAATTTTAAAGTTCTTAAATAGAAATATGTATTTGATAAAATAATTGAAGTGGTATGTATTACTACGAGAACAATTATGATGAAATTTCATTCAAGGGTGCCTCTGTCACCATCCCTAGTTTATTCACATAGTTGGACCTGACACTCACACACTATACTGGGTGACTCAGAAAACAAAGACGCCTAGGGTACTGGGCCATGTGAGGCTAGCAGCAAGAGGCCTATATTGGTTTTCTGATGCTCATGGTTTTAGATTACAAGGCTGACTCTCTGCTAACGCTGGACATCCAGGTATTGTCATCAACTTCCTCTCCTTGCAGCAGAGAAAGAACCCAACCAAAGAGGCTGATGAGAAGAATGGGGTTCTATTGGCTGATGGACTCGAGAAGCTCCATGATGGCAGGGAAAATAATGGCATAAGCAGAGGGTTGGATGTCACCTCCTGGTCACCACCAGGTGGACAAAGCAACAGGAGAGTGTGCCAAACACTGTCTAGGGGAAGCTGACTATAACCCCCATAAGCCCGCCCACAACAACACAGCTCCAATAAGGTTCCAACACCCCAACTGCCATCAGATGGGGATCAACAATCAGAACACATTCATTTGTGGGGGACACCTGAATCAAACCATCACACAAGGTTGCAGAGATTCCTTAGACTATGACTATGGATTTCTTTTCTACACCCTGTAGAAGGGATACAGTTGTTTGTCATAGGAAATTATCACACACTATTTCAAAAATCATTTACCTGTTGCTGTCCCTGAGGTCAGGTTCCATTTGCATTTCTTTTTTTAATGTATATTTCCCATCAAAGGTAGTATAATCTATACTCGGCCCCAAGTGACTTCTCTATTAGCTAGGATGAACAATATTTAATTCATAGGAATAAATTTTTTATAATGTTGTGCAGTATCTCTTTCCCTTTAGATTCTGATGGTATATGTCTGTCTGATATCCTTTCTAAACATTTGAAGTATATTTTGTAATATAATACTTCCTCTCCCAGAAGCTAAGATTATATGTAGATAAGCAGAAACTATTCTCATGAGCAAATTCATTTTTATGCTACCTTACTATCAGTATACTCATAAATTTTACTAATGGTCTTATACTCTGTCAGGCTCTAACAGAAAAATGATACTAATTTCTTCTTATCACTGTGGTCATCAATATGCTAAATTCCAAGTGGCTTTGACAGCAAAACAGAACAAACTTTCAGTTTTAGTTTTCATTGATATGTCAGTGGAACCTGAGCTGCAAGGACAGTGTAAAAAGGCTTGGCGGCCTTATTTGGACAATGGGTGCTGATCCTTCATTTCCTCCCTGACTATATTCATGGACTCCTCACAATTTTTTTTCCCTTAATGCGTGTGAGGACTCCTATGAGGTTTCTTTCTCCCCCTAGTATATGCATGGGCTCCCAACATATTTCAATGCTCTGTCTACCCTCTGTCTACATAATAGAAAATGCATTATTCTTTTGAAAGGAAGCCTTTATCTAAGCAATTCTGAGCATTTCTATATATGAAAAATTCAATCACAAATGACTCATGATAACTTCCAGAATTTTTAAGTTGTCATTGCATAATTTGAAATGACAAATGAATGTGGCCCCTGGCACTTTGGTGACCTCACTTCAAAAAATATATAAACAAAATCCTCTATGTCTTTCTTCTCCAAAAATGATAGAAAACACACATCAAGGTAAAGATTATGATTACTTAAAATTCCCACTAGTCTGAGGCTTAGTCATACAAGACTAGAGAGGTTAAGCTCCCAGAGTTTGCTGAGGTGAAAAGTTCTGATCTGAAACCCTTTAGAAATGTATTTTTATTTTATACCATTTTTTTAAAAAGTGGAGCATCTAATAAAGAGTGACCCTCATTGTGAACTAGGCAAGCCAGCAAGGGGTTGGAGTTTGCATCTGAAATGTCTGTGAAAGGACCACAGGTAAAACGCTCCTGCCCCAGCCTCTGCCACTCCCAGGAGACAGAGAAACCATTGAGGAGTAGGGCCTGCTGGAAGGAAGTTAGGTTTCAGGACTTGGCTTGGAGGAGACGCTGGGACCTCAAACTCTGCCTGTGTCCTTCATCTGCCTGCTATGGGAGGAGGTGCCTCCTGCACCACAGGGACTCCACCAGGATGTACTGCCCAAAATTATGGACTTTTAGCCATGTAATCATGGACTGAAACATCTAAATATGTAAGCCACAGCAAACATCTCACTACTTCTAGGTTGTTTACTTCAATTTTTTTTTCGAGTTCTAAAGCTTACTAGCTAGCATAGTTGCTACATGGGATAGAAAGCTAAGTTTGCTTTTTGATTATTTCATTAAAGAACTTTGGATCATAGAGCTTCTTGATTTTGTCTTTCCCAGTGAGAAGAATCAGTAAAACAACCTAGATGTTTATTATCATTTGGAGTCATTTTATTAATCACATAAGATATCCCAAAGACCCACCCAACTCATCAAAACTCAATATTTTTATTGATTCATATGAAACAATGAGAATTCACTGGACAGAAAAGACAAATGGTGAATTCTATCACATGGCCTTGTGTCTGACCACAAGACATGTATTTTCTCCCTGAGCATCTGAAGCATCTCACAGGTTACTGAGCTATTAAACTATGTTCCCAAGTCAGGGTCCACTGTTTGTTCTTCTGTGATCTCTTGTGTCTGACATAATGAATACTGAAATTCTCCCTCTTCATCTAGACAGCAGGCTTTTATGCTTTTTATTAAGGGTAAAATTTCTTAACCTTGCCAGTTACAGTCTTATGTGCCTGCATATATTGTAAACTTGGTCTTCAATGTAACAGTTTTAAATGAATGCAATGTTTTTCACTGGCTCTGATAAAGTATGATTACTGCATAATTTTTTTTCTATGCTAAGAAATTAGCCTAGGTATTGCTGGGAGACAGAGAGATAGCATGACAGAAAGAGAGAGAGATTTTAATCTTCAGTTTAATGTTTTCTTTTTTCCCATGAGGTCAGGAATCTGTTCAGAACTTACAGTCACAAAACTCACTCTAACCTCTCATATCATATGTGAATAGAACTTTAACCTCTGCTCTTAGCCTAAGATTCTAGAATAAAGGGGTAGGTGTTGGAAATTGTCTTGCTTTCCTGGTAATAAGAACTGTGTCCTTCTTTCCCCTACACAACCATCCCTCCCCATTAAGTGTCACATGCTTACTGACCAGTGCGTGAACACATGCTCCTCCTCTGTGGGTCACATGTGGTACCTCAGGAAACTGAACCACCACATACCCCACACTGCTCACTTTCCTTAAATAGTTCTCATCAAATAATGCTCCCACTTATAACTTATCTTGCTACTCTCTTGAGAAGTACCTCTGAAAACAAAATGAAAAATTTAACATAATAC
>PVHP010016968.1:0-35114 GCA_004024765.1 Zapus hudsonius | reverse complement strand
GTTATTATGAATTGAGCTGCTATAAATATACTTGTACAAATGTTTCTGCATCAAGATTTGACATCTTGTGGATAGATGCCTAGTAGAGGGATAGCTGGGTCCATTGGTAGTTCTATGTCCATTCTGTTCAAGAGTCTCCACACTGCTTTCTATAGTGGTTGAACAAGTTTGCAATCCCACCAGCAGTGAATGAGGGTTTTTGAACATGAAGTGGTGTTGAATTTTGTCAAAAGCCTTCTCGGCATCAATTGAGATGACCATTTTTTTTTGTGATTGAGTTCGTTAGTATGGTGAATTATATTTATTTACTTGCATATGTTGAAATATCCCTGCATTCCTGGGATGAAGCCAACTTGGTCAGAGTGAATTGTAGTCTTGATGTGGGTTTATATTCGATTTGCTAGGACTTTGTTTAGGATTTTTGCATCAAAGCTTATCAGGAATATGTGTCTGTAGTTATCTTTTCTTGTTACATCCTTGCCTGGTTTGGGAATTAGGGTGATGGTAGCTTCATAGAAGGAGTTTGGGAGCCTACCGTTTTTCTATGCTCCTGAGAAGCTTCAAAAATTTAAGTTCTATGATGAAGGTTTGGTAGAATTCGGCTGAGAGACCATCTGGACCTGGGCTTTTCCTTTTGTGGAGGTTCTTATTACCTATTCAATCTCTGTGATTGTTATCGGATTGTTTAGGATCTTTATCTGCTCTGGTCTGAGCTTTGGTAGTTGGTAGGTATCTAGGAATTTATCCATTTCTTCCAGGTTCTCTAATTTTGTAGAGTAGAGGTTTTGAAAGTATGACCTGATGATACTTCCAATCTCTTCAGGATCTTTTATAATTTCACCCTTGTCATTTTTTATTTTGTTAATTGGGGCCTTCTCTATTTTTCATTTGATTAAGTTGACCAGGGGTTTGTCAATCTTATTGACTTTTTCAAAGAACTAACTCTTTGATTTGTCTATTTTTTAAATTGTTTTCTTTGTTTCCAAGTCATTAATCTCAGCTCTGATCTTAATTATTTCCTTGTGTCTTGAACTGCTAGGGTTGGATTTTTCCATCTGTTCTAATGACCTTAGTTGGGAGGATAGCTGGTTGATTTGAGACCTCTCTGTCTTTGTTATGAAGGCATTTAGTGCAATGAATTTCCTCCTTAGGACTGCCTTCATTGTATCCCACAAGTTCTGAAAGGTCGTGTCCTCATTATCATTTGCTTCTAGGAAATTCTGGATTTCCAGTCTGATTTCTTGTTTGACCCATTCATTTTTCAGGAGTGAGATGTTTAGTCGCCAATATCAGTTGAATTTTTTTGGATCCTCTCCAGTTGTTAATTTCTAGCTTTCATGAGTTGTGGTCTGATATGATGAAGGGGATTACATTGATCTTTCTGAATTTGTTGAGGGATGATTTAGGGCCCAGTACATGATCAATTTTGGAAAAGGTTCCATGCGGTACATAGAAGAATGTGTAATCTGTGTTCTTGGGAAGAAATGTTTTGTAAATGTCTCTTATCCCTAGTTTGTCTATGGTGCTATTTAGTAACTTTAATTCCCTGGTTGTCTTTTGTTTGGATCATCTGTCTAGTAATGACAGTGGAGTGTTAAAGTCTCCTACTATGATGCTGTTGGCATCTATATCTACTTTGCTTTTGAATAATTTATGCTTAATTAACTGAGGGGCCCTTGAATTTGGTGCATACATATTTACTATAGTGATGTCTTCCTGTTGTATCTTTCCCATGATGAGTAGGAAGTGACCATCATTATCCTTTTTTATTGCTGTTGGTTTAAAGTCTATTTTGTCAGATATTAGAGTAGCTACACCCACTTTTTTATTATTCCCACATGTCTGAAAAATTGTTTTCCACCCTTTTACTCTCAGTAGGTTGCTGTCTTTAGCGATAAGGTGTGTTTCTTGAAGGCAACAGATGGAAGGGTCCATTTTTCTGATCCAACCTGTGATCCTGTGTGTTTTTATAGGAGAGTTGAGTCCATTTACATTCGAAGTTATAACTGTGAGGTTTGCTTTAAACCCTGCCATGTTGGAGAGAATATGGGGGTTGGTGTCTGTGCTGTTGTTGTTATCTCTTTGGTGTTACCGTGCTTGTTCTCTGTTCCTTTCCTGAGGTTGGATATTTGTCTCATCTACATGGGATATCTTGTGAAGTATATTCTTAAGGTTTGGCTTTATGTTCAAGTAATTGTAGAGCTGATTAATTTCATGGAATATTTTCATTTCTCCATCCATTATGATGGATAACTATGTTGGGTACAGTAGACTAGGTTGTAATCCGGACTTCTTTAGGCCTAGAATCACTTTGTTCCAAGCTCTCCTGGCTTTTAAAGTTTCTCTGGAGAATTCTAAGGTGATTCTGATGGGTTTTCCTTTGTATTTGAGTTTCCTTTCTCTTGTTGCTCTAAGGACTTTCTCTTTATCCTCAATACTTGGCATTGTAACTAAGATATGTCTCCAGGTGTTCCTCTTTTGGTCCAATTTGTTTAGGGTCCTCCATATCTCTTTTAGATGTACAGGACTATCTCTTGCCAAGTATGGAAAGTTTTCTTGAATAATTCTATTGAAAATATTTTCTGTGCCCCTATCTTAGTTTTCTTCTCCTTCCGGGACCCCATGATCCTGAGATTAGGTCTTTTTAGGGTATCCCACATTTCCCTTGAGTCTTGATCACTTGCTCTTTTGAATTTTGTCAAGGTTCTTATTTCTCGTGAATTCTCCTCTTTTTTTGTCTTCCATTTCTGAGGTTCTGTTTTCCCAGTGGTTAATCCTGTTAGTAAGAGATTCTAGGGACATTCTTATTATTTCAATATGATTTTTGTTTTCTGCAATTTCTTTTTGTTTTGCTTCTATCATCCTGTTGAGATGTGTCTGCATTTCAAGGTTTGATTTAATTACTACTTCCTGACAGTCATTCTTATATTTCAGATGTCTTCAGTTAATTTGGAAAGCTGGTTTTTGATACCTTTAGTTTGCAGGTTTTTCTTTAGTTCTGATATGTCTCTTCTGAAGTCCCTCAGGTTCTCCTCAATTATATTAAATCTGGTGGTAAAGCTACTGAGCTGACTTTGAACTCTTTCAATATGTTGGTCCATCTTTTCTTGCATGACTTACATTAAGATCTCCTCAAGATCTGTGTCAGCATGGACAGGGTTTAGTGTCTTGTCTTCCTAGACCTGCCTCTGCTCACTCTCTTTAGTGGCATCATTCTTGCCATTTAGCATGGTTTCCTCAGATGGTGATTTATTCTTGCATTGAGGTCTGCCCTTTTTGATTCCAGTTCAGTTGATTTGTGGGATGCCTTTGATCTGATTTCACTTTGCTAGTGTGTTCTGGGAGTACATTGGACTCCACAGGTAGGGTTGGGCACTCACTTGTTTAATCTGTGAGTGTATGTGCCCTCAGATCATTGGTTTGACTTTTATGGTGATACAGGGCTACCCTGTAAGAGGAGAGTGTGGAGCTGTGGGGACTAAGTAGGTAGAGGGTAGGGTGCAAGGTCCTATGTAGCCTGCTAGTAGGGTTGCAGTGCCTCTCGGTAGTAAGGTATGATGGGGTAAGGTGTCAGCTCCCTGTCACTGCTGCCCAGGGACTATTTATCACATGGGGAAACCGTGGGATCCAGGTTGCGGGAAAACCACAGGAATTGGCGGGCACGTGGGGAAACTGCAGGACACGGAGCTTGAGGATACCTCAGGGACCAGTGCTTGGGAATTATACAGAATCGGTGGGCATAGTACCATGGGGATCCAGGGTTGGGGAAACTGCAGGAAAATCACAGGGGTAAGGACTCAAGGAAGCCTCAGGGTTCGGTGGGCAGAAAGTACCACGGAGGAGGGAAGAAAAAGAGAAGAGAAGAGAAAAAAGAGGAAAATTAAAAAATAAAGAAAAATAAAATAAAATAAAGGGAGTAAACAAGAAAATAGACTAGCAAAAACCTATGGCGGTGGAGATGTGGAGGCCAAGGGGAGGGGCTACGTAAGAGCCCAGGTCCAGGTTGACGGAAAAAAAGGGTAAGCAAGGAAATAAATTAGCAAGGACTTGGAGGGGTGGGGCGGGTGCACTGGAGACCAGGAGGCCAGGGAGAGGGGCTACCTAAGAGCCCAGGTCCCAGTCAGCAGGCCAAAAACAAAACAAAACAAAATAAACAACAATAAAAAAAAAGTAAGCAAGTAAATGTACTAGCAAGGGCCTGGAGGTGTGGGGCAGATGTGCTGGAGACCTGGAGGCCGGGGATAGGGGTTAAGTTAGAGCAAGAGAAAAAAAAAGAAAAAGAAAAAAAGTTGAAAATGAGAGACACGCAAGCACCCAGGAGGGATGGGATAGACGCGGGATAGACGCAGAACACGGAGCGGGTGGGAGGGACAGGGAAGGAGCCCGAGAGAAGTTGGCAGAGGCCGAGGTGCCAGCTTCTGAGGACTCACTGCCTCCAGCGAGAGCTGGTCCTTGATGGAGGCTTCCAGTGGTGAGAATCCTGTACCATTCATCGTTTTTAAAAACAGATGCACCAAATACAGTGCTTTTCTGGAAACTGTAGTTTACAGTATCAACTTCCTCTAGAAGTTACTGTTTATTGAGAAATCTATGTAAAAATGTGAACTAAAACTCCAATATCAACTTTTGATAAACAGTCTGTGTATTTCCATAATTCATTGATTCTTTAGGTTTACTCAAACACATTCAAATGCATTCAATAACACAATTCTACTTTTATTATAAGTAAGCTCATTTTAATTACATTTCCAAAGATAAATGTGTAGCCAATATTAAATTCTTTTGAATACTATCTTGGACCTTGGTTATGGACTATTCCCACATTCACTTTGTAGTCACACCCTAGAAACCATCAGAAACTATTTCCTTCACTTTGTCAAAAATAGCTGTCGCCTATTGTACCTTTTCTGTGTTCTCTGAAAAAGAAATACCAGCCTACCTTTTAATTCAATAGCAAAAAAAATCCTTTCATAAAGAGAAGCATGTGCATTTGAATTAGGTGGGGGAACATGACTTTTTAAATTGCATGTTGTAATAGCACTTTGGATTACTTTCATGCCTGACAATTGATGAATGGTGGAAGAAAAAAAAACACTTTGGTACTTTTAAAAGATAGCAACTTATATCTCAAATTAAGCATTTTGTCAAAATATCATTCAAGGAGATGATGAATGACACATGATTGACAATCTCTGTTTCTCAGCAAAGTTTAGTTCCTGTGATACCTTTTAAAAGGAGGTCTTGGGTATATGCATAAGTTTTACACATATCCTGCAAACACTATTGAATATAGTTCTGTCTTCTAAATGTTGTGTATTTTTTTCAATACATTTTCCTCTTTATTAAAAATTGAGTAGACTTCTACAGGACAGATTTTTATAGAGTGTGTAACACCATCATCCAAAATTTCAAATATTGTGGTAAATAATATCTCCAAGATATTTATATAGTATCAGAAATAAGAAAAAGCATTAAGATGTTATATTCCCTTTGAGAGTGTTTGTGACTTTGAGGCAAAGTTTTCTTTTAAAATGAGATTTAACATATTTACTAAATAGTCTTAAATATACAGAACTCTTTCTATCTGAAATTTTGTGAACCATCATTTTATTACAGTGGCTGCTGGTAAAATTCTTATTGAAATGGTTTTTAACTGAGGGTTTACTATTAAATATGTGAAGTGCTTGTTTTGTCATAACAGTAAGTCTCAAAAGCTTGTAATTTTTTCATTTATTATTTTTTCATCTTTGATATTTCTTGTTTGTTACATGAGTTGTTAAGGTTATTATATTTTAAAAGTGATTTTCCATTACCATTTTGATATTCTAATATCTCAAGGATTTTTTGTGTGTGTCTTTGAGGCCATGGTTTTCTTTTTTCTTTTTTTGCTTTTTCCTTTTTAACATTTCATATACAATGTTCCACAGAAAAATGTTTGCTTAGTATTTTACTCTTTTATTTCAACACTAAATTTGCCATTTTTCAACCTCTTCTTACATCACACAGCCTAATTGTAATATATTCAAAAATAAATTACTCTAGTAACTTTACCAATGACAGTTTCCCCTATTTTTATTAATGAAATATAGTGATATATGCATATATATATATATTTGGTATATTAGGATGGATCTAGTTTGATACATGTGACTAAATTAGTTTGCTTTGATAAAATTAATATTAATTTAATGTATTCTCAGACATATTTCTAAAATTCATACCATGCAAATTTCTGTCTTCATTAGCACAGATAATGTGGTCAGAGATACCTCAAACCTGTTCTGGAACACATAGCTAGAAGGAAGAGGTCATTGTAACCTGGATTATATTTGATTAAATGACAATATCCTTTTGGTGTGCATAAGAAATTGAGAAATGAGGCTGTGTTTAATATGTGAATTGATGTACTATAATTACAGATGTTAATAATATGGTCTGTGATGGTTAGGTTGTGTTGTAATCTTGATCTTTTTATTATCTTGGGAAGGTCTCTGAGGTTGTTACAGGAAGGCAGCCTCTTGGTTGGGGGCAGGATGTAAAGAAGCTCAAAGAAGCTGGAAGTAATCATCCTTTCCTGTGTGGGCAGTGCAGGAAGGAAATTCCAGAGACTTGGAAAGCCATTAATTCTGGGGAAGGGTTGTAAGACCCCACCCTAAGGCTATATAAAAGGGAAGAAATTCTTTCTAACTGCCTTCCCTAATGTAGTTATCGCTTGCAGGGGAAGGGAATTCTTTCTCTCTCTTTGCATAACCAGCAATAAGAGAAGATGAAAAGGACTAGAGTGGGCATGAGGTGGTTAAGGGAGAACCATGTGATTAAAATGTAATGTATATGTATACAAATTTAAAAAAAATGTTCTTACTAATACCACACTTAACCTTTGTTTTAATTTTACCTTTCTAAAATTTCTCTTTGGCAAGCCAGTGTTAATCATACCTTCTCCCAGTATACACATTACTGGTTAGTCCATTTAAGTTTAATTCTCAAATGCTCCCAGATTGTCTAAAATGAAATTAAACACCTTCAGAATTCATCAGCAGATAAAAGGAGTAACAACGACATGTCCTACTATCATTCCTTTCTGTTTTCCAGTAAAAAGCAACTAGTTTATAATCTCCGAAACTTAACGTATTTATAGAAAAGCATAATTTAATCAGTTAAACTTTTATTTCTGACATAAATTGATCAGACATACACTTTTAATACTTTGCAACCCACAATTTGAAATAAACTATTATAATAATAAACTATTATATGTATAAATATAAGTAGAAATATAATAATAGAAATATAAAAATAAAATAAAATATAAATATGAAAAATAAAAATATAATATATAAGTATAAATAATGTATATATATATATACTTTATATAATTTTTTTCTTAATCCTGATATTCTCATACTCAAAGTGCTTTAATTTGGATTTTCCCTTAAGTTAATAATTTGTTGAACATTTGGTTGACAACGCAGTTGTGTACATAAGACATGTATGTTGGTGAGGTATTCATCAATGGATTCATTCAGGAATAGGTTTCCAGAACAAGTAGACACATTGGCACTTCCTTTATTCTTTTTTACTTGTTCTTTATATTAAAAACTGGAAAATCAGAGGAAGAGGACCAGGAGGTATACTGTGGTGCCAGGATGCCAATCTTAGATTCCCAGTCTTTGTAACTATCATCCAATTAATTATTATGTTACTCAGTTCTAGCAGTACTATAACAACATGCATGGACTAATGGAGTGAGGTAAACTGATATACAAAGAGAGGTTGGTAAAAATGTCCTGTATCAGAGATAACTCTGGGGCTAAATGTGCTTCCTGCACAAGTCGGAGGGGCTGAGGGTTCCTACATTTGCCTAAATTAGAATTTTGGGAACACACATAAACAGCTTAACAAAGGCACCAGTGCCTGTAAACCCAGTCCCATAAAGGGAAGAGAGAGAAAGGAATTATGTGTGCTTAAGAAAAACAGTGAACTCTGATGGCATTAAGAAAGAGGCAGGCAAGTGCATGTGGTGCTCCAGGGAGACATACACATGCATTGAACACACACACACACACACACACACACACACACACACACACACACAAGCAAAATGTCTTTTGAATATTAAAGCCATAACTAACATGATTTTCTATAATGATTGCCTATGAGTTTCTTAAAAAGCTATTTCCAGAAAACTACACTTCTGAGTCTGGGCTTCATTTCCAGGAGAACAAATAATTATGCCAAATTCTGCTTACTGACTTTTCCTGGTAAATCATATATTGGGAAAAATAAAAATACTGAGAGGCAAACAAGATAATTCATAAACCCATTATTCATTATTACACTTTAATTATTCCTGGAAGTCACAAAAGACCCTTCTTTAAGATTTTATGATGAAAACATCAAAATAAGTTTTTTTTAAAATTCAGTCTGTAGTCATTTTTTTTCTCAAATCTAATTTCACTTGACATATGACCTGTTTATTATCCTCTCTAATATACAGCTTAAATTTCATTTTCATCCTCAAATTCTCTATACACATAACACAATGATGCCAAACCCATCGTTAACTATTATGTCTCATATGTGCAATTGCAGAAAGGGTAATTATGTAAATCAGTGATTTTTTTTCTAAAATAGTTTCTACTTCCACAGAGTAGTAGTCACTGAATGATACTACAACTAAAGAATCATGAACCGTGTGTCAGAATACCTGGGAAGGAAGAAAAATTCATTTTGTCTCATGGTTTCAAAGGTTCTTAGTCCATCATGGTGAGGAAGACAGGCAGATGCTGCTGGCCTGGGAGCTTGAGGGGGAGAATTCTCACATCCCAGTGGACCAGGAAGCTGACCAGGGAGGAGGACCCTCTCACATGCAGGTCTCCCTCCCTCTTTAGTCATCTGGGAACCACCTCACAGGAACTCACAGAGGATTGTGCTTCAGTCTGCTCCTTCCCAGATTTCGTTCTACCATTTCTCTTGCAAACAGTTTGATTTGGTGGTCTTCCCCAGGTCGTCCATGCCTACAATATGACAGAATTTTCCAGCTTTTCATACACATTTTTATCTTAGATTTATTTTATATTTTTGACATTTTCATAAATGTATGTATGTTTTACATTACTCCACCAAATACCTTTTTTTTAAAAAATATATATTTATTGTCCATAATGAGTTACATTATTTAGTGGGCAAACCATGAGTTGTTATCCCAAATTCCCCAATTCCCCTCCTCCCCCTCCCTGATCAGTTGGATATTCTCCTCCGTGGGCTATCTGTATTAGTCCTTGTGGCAAGGGAGCCTGGATATCCTAGTACTCAGGTCTTCCTGGCCCAAGTGTGTTGTTACTGATGGGTTGCCATGCCTCTGGACAGCCGTGGTGGGGGAGACTGTCCAAAAACCTTTTTTAATGCCCACTTCTTCACACTAATACTCATCTTCTTTCCCATTCATCACCATCTTACTTTCATCCCTTTTTTAACCCATTGATTTGTTTGGGTTGTAGGTGTGATCATGGGTAGGAGGTTATGTGCTATAGAATGGGCACTGGAATGAGTGGCTACATCACAGATGAACCTGCATGGACATTTTCAAGTGTTTGTGACTAATACCTCTATCCCAATCACTAAAAAAAAAAAAAAAAAAAAAAAAAAAAAAAAAAAAAAAAAAAAAAAAAAAAAAAAAAAAAAAAAAAAAAAAAAAAAAAAAAAAAAAAAAAAAAAAAAGATTTGTTGGCTACAGGTGCAGTTCTGTAGTAGAGCACTTAGCTGAGGTGATGCTCTGGGTTCAATTTCTACCACCACAAAGAAACAGGCATCTGTAAAATGAATCTTACAGACCACTCACTACTAAAAATTGAACACTGCCCAGAAACTCTGTATGTCTCCCCTTGGCAACCCAGCACTGAAGTCTTGTCCTCACTTATAACACGGGATGACTTCTGCTAGAATGCACACCATTTTCCCTTACACTCACAATGTGTGTATCCAAATATTCTTGTTGCTTGGGAGTTGAAATACATCTTGTTTCCCTTTGTATGCTTGATACTAAAAAATATTCCTGGAAGTTTCTTAATGCTTTAAATTAAATTAATTAATTGCATTAATTAGCGAAAGGGTTAGGAAGGTTTTGTTTATTTGTTTACTGCTTCTGTTCCTGGGATCAAGCCCAGGCTCCCTTGCATGCTATGTGTGAACTCTGCTGACATTTACAAAATTCATTGTTTTATTTTTTACCGTGGCTTCTTTCCCTCAATCTTCATTAGTTGTGTCTTTCAAGCCCATGTTTATATTTCCAAATGTTAATTGTTTAATATTCCTACTTACCAAGCTGTGCAATTCTACCTTATACTTGGATCATTTCTGTGAATAAAGTTGTATTCTGTATGCTCACTATCCAGGACAAAATAATTTATATTTGTATAAATGTAGAATTACTTGAAATTTCCTCTAGCTGTTTTTTTTTTCTCCTATGGGATATCTCTGATATATGTGCACACTTGGAAGTTCCATGAATGACATACTTACCCCTTAAAACTTATCTAGTATCTCAGCCATCACTGATATAGCATCAGCTTTTATAATTATTTGTGATTTATTCTAGTACTTGTGATTGTATTAACAGGGCTTTGCATGTGTTGGACAAGCTATTGACTACTCAGCCATGCTTTTGGTTTTTTTTTTGTAATTCCAAAAATCTAAGATCTATTAATTGACTAATTGATTGTCACTCACATTGATAGGAATTCGAATAACAACAAAGAATATCTACACATACATGCACATAGGAAAACCCAATAAAAGTTGCTACTTTATTAATTTGATATTCTTTATTATATAATATCTAATAGGAATACAATTTTCTGCTGTCCCATATTTTCTAGAAAGCATTATAATATTTGATTAAGGCTATCTACATGTATATTTTGAGTTATGATATGATTTTTTTCAACTGTTGATATGATTTGCTGTTTTTCATATTCTAGTCAAAATTATATGGGTAAAAACAATAATAATTGATAAATTACCAAAGAGTTGTTTGGTGATCAACACCATGCAAATGACTTGTCAAAGTACTGTATTATAGAATTATTATTTTTGGGGGGGTTGAGGTAAGGTCTCCTTGAGGGATACCATAAAGAAGTAAGTCAATACATTCTAAGTGCAATGAGGAAAACACTCAATATTTCTATAGTTAGCAAAAAATCATTAAGGGGAGGAGAAAATGATGAGCTCATCAGACAACAACATCTGTGACATTTTATTACCTGTTTCCCAATTTAAGAATCTTATACATAATGAAATGAAAATACACATAATAGTAAATTCAGTGTGTCTGACAAATTAAGTATCTCAAAGAAACAACATGAATGGGGAATTACAAAGGTTACTGTCATTATTACAAATGTTTATATCTTCTTTTATTTTTCTAAGGAAGAAAATGATATATTTTCCTATCTTTTTGTATTAGATCATTTATTATTAAGTAAACACTATGCTTGAATAAGTGTTGTGATGATAGTTTCACTCCTCCCTACCCCTTCCACTGTGGGCCCTCCTCAGTGGGATTGCTGATAAACTCATTGGACTTGAGGGCTATGTGTTCTATGAGCAGTGGTCAGTCATTGGGGTGGGGGGCAATGCCTCTGAATACTCCCCCCACCATGGCTATTACATTCTTTCCACATCCTCTTCTTCAAGTTCCCTGATTCATAATGGGTGGGTTTTAGCTTTACTTTAGTGTTGAACTCTCAGCTTCTTTAGATTACAGCTTTGGCAGGCTTTGAGTATCTTCAGTGTCTGTCTCTATCACCCTGGCACAGGTTGTCAGGCTTGCTGTGGAAGCAACACTCTTGCTCATCTCTCCACTTCCGCTTTGGTTTCCCATGGACCCCACTTGATGAGCTAGGGGTGATTCATCTCCTGCCGGGGGTCATCTATCTTTTCTGTTCTTGCAGATAGAATTAGGTTATCCAATGTTCTTGCTTCCATCTGAAAAATAAAAACAAATTATCCAATTAAGAGAGAGATCAGCATAGGTTACATGGGATAAGCATTGTTAATTTGGTGAAATTATAATGAATGTATCCTGTCTCTTGGCCCATGGTTAGTGGAAGCTTCCCCTTAGAGTTCAAATCCCTAGTCTCCATGGGAATTTGGCTTGCATCCCAGTTCCAGCTATGGATTCCTTACAACTGAGTGGATCTCTTAACCAGTCAGAGAGCACTTGATTGCTACTTTAGGTTGAGTACCACTACTTCATAGATGTGTACCTCTTGTCATGATGGTTGCTATAGCAAAGCAATGTTCCCTGCTTTCTCCTAATATCTTGGAAAAATTTCCACTGGCTTTCCAGCACTATAAGGCTAACCATCTGCTAACTGGCTTCCTTCCTGGTTCCAGCTTGGTGTCTCCATGTAGCGATTGGGCAGCCTGTGGTGTCCAAAGCAATAGTCTTATCTTTTACTATGGACAGGTACTCAAGTGCTTTGACTGTTTTGTTTGATGACCTCATAGGTCTCTGATCAACAGCTCAATGTGTGTGGTAACCAATTTGAGGTACTGAGAAATACAAGCCAGAGCCCATTGAATTAAGGTGAGGGTTCATCCAACCCTCTTCAGGATCCTTGTTACCAGACCATACATCCATTTTCCTTCAAAGGGTTAAATCTTTTTGCCTTCTGAGATGGAATAAGAATTCTGTGGTACCTACTTATTTTTTCATATAGTTTCGTGGATATCTCCCCAACCTCCTCTTCCCTCCTCCCCAAACCCTTGCATCCCCATTATCTGTTGCTACATTAATGTATTTAAAATAATTACTAGTATATGGTTGAAACAAATATAAGGATGGGATTGTTTGACATTAACAACTATGATATGTGTAGATAAAACTGTGAAGGAGTAATATTTTTTTTAAATTATGAAGATAAACTGGTCTGAATTCTAGAGTGTTAATTTTAGTATGTTAAATTAATTCCCATGGTAACTATAAAGAAAATAACTATATAATATATACATATTCAAAGAGGAAGCAGTTTTGAAATCTAGCTACAAAAATTAGCTAAATATAAATGGATAATTCAGACAAGTCTGCAATGATTATAGGGTATAAAGAGAACAATTAGCAATATGACAGAAGTAAACCTTCCTTCAGTAGTATTTACTTTAAATGTCAACTCATTAATCTTTACAAATGCAGATTCAATGTGATTCAATGACAGCCATAGGACTGAAAATGACATTTTAGTCAATTATGGACTAGGTGGGCTACAGTGGTACTATATGACAATAGATCTGGATAGGGGCAGATGCCATGCTGGGTAAAGTGGAACTGAGGCCCTGAGTTTGTACCCCTATTAATTATGGAAAGGCAAAGCATGATGGCACATTCCCATTTTCCCAGAGCAGGTGAGGCAAAGACAGGAGTATCTCTGAGGCTTGTCAGTAAACTAATCTAAATCTTTGAGTTTGAGGTTCAGCGACAGACCCCTGTATAATATATATATATATATATATATATATGGAGAGGGAGAGTGACTGATGAAGACACTTAGCATTATTTTTGGCACACACACACACACACACACACACACTAATCCAACTGAATACCCATACACCCACACACATATGATCATGTACTCATAAACCCTAAGTTAGGTCAGGAATGAAATAATAAATTACAGAACATATGAAAACAAAATGCAAACAAGAAAAGCAGAACACTCAGCAAAGTCTCAAGTTCATTCTTCAGAAATATCAAGAAACTTTGTAATCCTTTACTAAGATGATCTTTACAGAGAGAAGTTTCAAAATGCTAAATTAATGAACCAAAATAAGACATTAATATCATTTCTACATAAATTTTCAAAAAGGTTCACACATGAGTTCAGTGAATGATCAGACACCAAGGGATTGTAAAACTATATGAAGCTGATAAAATGTGATAAACACAAAATCTACTGATATAGAAAAGGATCAAGGTAGATATTTTCATAGGCTATCAGCCAGAGACAGAGGTCAAGGAAGATGCCACTTTGCCTATCTTGTCACATTAGAACCCGTGTCTGATCCATCTGCTACATTCTCATAGAAGATGACCACATGCCATACTTGCAGGAAGGGATTTTATTACTATCTTTGGCAGGCAGTGTGCACAGCGGTAGGCAGCCATTTAGTGTTATCCTGTTTCAAAGGTCCAGGAAAACTGTCCAAGTAGATGGAGCATGGTTACATGTACCTGATCTTCACACAGTTGAAGACTGCAGAAGTTCCCTGGCCTAAGGTATATGATTTGGTAGTCTAAAGCCTGAAGCAAATCCTGTGTCTAGGGGGAAAAAAGGAATCAGCCAGACTCCCAGCTCTCCCAAACAGTATATTCTAGACTCTTGAGATCTACAAGCAAGAAATTTGGGGAAATGTGGTTGTTTCAAGGCCACTAAGAAATAGTTCTGCACATACAAGTAAGTCACATTAACTTAAGAAAAACAACAACAACAAAACAACTCCATGTGACTATTCAGTTTGTAAAGAAAAAGCATTTGGCAGCATAGGTGGACTCTTCCAACATACAATGCTCACACCACTTAGAACTAAAAGGCAGCAGCTACATTATGAAAGACAAGTATGAAAAGTCCACAGTAAACAGCATCCTTAAATGGCTAAGGATTGGTAGCTTTTCCTCCAAGATCAGAGCAGGGCAGACTGTTCGCTCTTGCCATTTTTAGTCAGCAGAGTCTTCAAAGATTTTGCTAGAGCATCAGACAAAAATAAATAAAATATCTAAGTGAAGAGATAAAAACGATGTCATCTCTGTTCATAGATGCCATGATCTTGTATGCAGAAAATCTATAGATTTTACAAGATAGTTAAAATTAATAAATGTACTCAGCAGTGAAAAAAAGATAATTAGCACATAAAAGCAACTGAATTTTCATACATTAATAGTACACAATATGAAATATAGAAGAAAGATGGAATTCAACATCACCAATAATAAGTTAGGAATTAAGTGGGATAAGAATGACTTGTATAATGAAAATTACTAAAATAACAAAAATAAATAAGGCAAAAGTGAATGAAAACACATCCCATGTTGATGATTTGAAAGGCTTCACTTGTGAAATGGTTAATACCACCAACAATTTGCATAGTCTATTTAATCCATATTAATTCTCAGTGGTAATATTTGAATGAATAGAAAACAATCATTCCAATTTAAATCATATGTTGAGCTTCATAGTTAAGCATCATGTTGATTTTATTGTTACACATTCTGTTTGCAATAGTGAAGTCCCTTTCATGTCTGTTCTCATCTCAAACTCCTTTTCCCTAGAAATTTTCTTGCAACAGCCTTTTTTGATAGGCTGACAGACATAACCCACCATTCTTGGCTCATGATTAGGAGATATCCAAGTAAATCTCCCAGGAAGAGAAAGTCTAACACCATGATTATGGTTATATAAACAGAAAATAACAAGGTTTAGCAAGAACTGGGAAATTGGAACACTTGTGCAATATTGATGGGAATTCACATAATATATATATGGCATAAAACAATATATATTATATACAATTATATAATATACTGTAAAGACTATATACATATATGTATATTATATATGTATATATATAGTTTTTACAGTATTATAATATATATATATATATATATATATATATATATATATATAGAGAGAGAGAGAGAGAGAGAGAGAGAGAGACTATAAAACTCCTCAACAATTTCAAAATAATGACATGAGAAATTACTCAGGAATTAAATGTGCTTTTTGCAAGTATGATGGCCTGAAGGGACTTTAGATCTCTTTAAAAAAGATACATCCATCTCTGTGCCTACATGCCATGATATTATAGGCAGAAATCTCTAGAGATTTCATAAGATGGTTAAAATTAATAAATGGAATTAGTAGAGAAAAAGATAATCAGCACATAAAATAACTGTATTTTCACACATTAACAGTGCACAATATAAAATATAGTAAAAAATTACATTTCAAATCTCCAAAACCATATATTTCCAGCCCTATGTGGAGCAAAGTTCACTGTGGTTCATGAAAATGATACAGAAATTTTGGGGCTTCTATGTCAATGTATCAATAGATACCAAGACACGTATAATTTGGGGGTACTTCAAAATCCTTCTGTCAAGAATTCAAAGAATGAAACCCACAGACCAGAAGGAAGATAAGGTTCAGAAAGATTTTACTGTATCTTATTGTTTTAAGGAGGAAGAACTTTAAGTGCATTGGTTTTTACAGAAAGAAAGACATAGCTCTTAAGGCAAGGCTTGGGAAACACCAAAACTTAAGGAAATGAAGTAAGGCAGAGCTCTCACCAGGGAGGTAAGAGGGAATTGAGAAGCCCACCTTGAGACTCAGGTTGGGGATTTTTATGAGCATTCATTGGCTGGTTTTGCCAGTCTAGTCCTAGTGTCAGGTGCCTGGCACCAGGATTTCTTGAAAAAGTCAATCTTCTCAGAATCATAATTCTCTAGGAAGGGCATTCACAGAGGGAGTAGAAGGATTCCCAAAGATGGAAATATAATGAAATGACAGACCTTCTGATATTTATGAATTTATGTCCTAGATTTTTGCTACAGGACCAAAAATAATTCCCACATTTAGCCAAGAGAAAGCTATCTACCTTGGGATCCTGTCCTCCTAAAATACCTAGTAAATTTCTATCTCGTATAAAAGAAAAGCTCTCGAATTGGAAAGAGATACCATTCCAAGGGGGGAAAAGATGATTATGTGATGACAGTGGGGGATAATCAGTGCTCTCCTCCAGCCACTGGAGGGATTACACAGAGCACCTTGTTGAGTGCATGGAGTGAAGAGATGTGCATACACCGAACTCCATGTCACATACACTAAAAACAATCTAACAATTTCACCCTAGGTGTACTTCCAAATAAATGCTAAACATGGTCTGGACAATTCATGTATCATGCACACAGACATTGCAAACTCACAATATAATATATTCAACCATAAAAGGAAATGTACTTATTAAAGCATGGAGGAAATTGCATATTAAAGTAAAATAAGGAAGACACAAAAAAGTGTCCTAGGAATCCGCTGATATGAGGTACTTAAGTTGTCAAAATCATAGACGTAGACAGCAGACGATTGGCTTTATGTGCATGCAAGGGAGACAGATGCTAGAGCGTAGAGCTATCTATAGGGATGCCGTTGAAGACTGCAATAAATTTGGAATGATATCAAATACACCCAAGTGTGTCCTTGATAAGATAGTATATTTAATATCAATCATATTTTAAAGTAACCTATGGAATAATTCCATTTGCAAAATGGTGGGATTTTTGATTAATTCATATGACAGATGTAATTGAAAATTCTACAATGAGGGAAATCTCAGTGTCTTCTGGTAAACCTAGAAGGAGGAATCATAAATTGGTCTGGTTTTCTCATGACAGTCTTTGTGGTATCCATTGGAGACTTAATTTTTACAAACCCACTTGCAAAAGTACTGCATTAAATAATTGGTAAACTCATTTGAGCTTTATAGTATTATTATTTCTTAAGACAATGACTGCACACTGACTGATTTCTATTTGAATATTAGGTAACTATTATTAATAATCACATCACTCACTATGAATATTGGTAACTTAAACAAGTAGGGAAAACATTGTCATTTCTTTCATAAATATGAAGGATTATATTTGCAATTTAATGGTAAAATATTCCTGGTTAAAAAAAAACTATAACAAAGAATGGAGTCACTCTACTTTTTATTAAACCGATTGCATTATGAAATAATGTTTTGTTTCATTATGGCTGAAATAATGCATTAAATGAGAAAGAAAAATGTAGCTGTAGTTATAGAATTTAAGTTCAAGCCTTCTCCTACCTACACCTGGGCCTCACACATGCCACATAAGTGTTGTACTATTTAGCTCTATTCCCAGTTCAATTTTTAATTTGTTATTTTGAAAGAGCGTCTAACTAAGCTGCATTGGCTGGCTTTATAGTCCTTCTATAACTAAAGTTGTGATCCTATGGCCTCAGAACTTTGCCAACAGGCCAAGATAAGTCATCGTTAACAAAAGTATATAATTACCATGGTTTCACGTGATTCGAGAGCAAATATAGGTAACAGTATACAAATATTTTTATTTCACTCTGAAATGTTTAATTTAACAAGAGCTCATTCTTAATTATGTTGATGATTTCTGTGTGCTTCAAAGATCAGCTTTGTGTAACCTTTATTCACTAAGATTTTGCTTTACTATCTCAAAGTATAAAATAAACATTTTGGATACATAAAATGAAGTTTGAATATGTCAGTTATATTATACTATGTAGTTCCTGTTTTTAACAGGCTTTTTTATATAGAATGTTTGCACCATAAGCAAGAGACACATATGAAGTTGGATGCATGTAATAATTTTGTTGAACAGATAATATGAATGCAATTCAATGAAATATTTTGATTATTCATCTAATTTTGCAAAATGATTTCCTTTGTAGTAAAACCTGACAATTTCAGATGATTTTCTGTTTTTCAGACAGAGAGATTTCTATGAACTTCTATCCAAAATACCTCAATGTAATAATTAACATGCATTGTTATTCTTGCTTTGTTGATTATAACTTCTTTGATTATGTCTCAATATTTGTAAGTGCATTTCTTTCACCAAAAGATTTCCATTGCCTTACATGTAGTCAAAGACAGTTCTCTAATAGCCCTAAGTGCTCCCTTCTATTTATAGTTCTTATCTGGTTCATAGAATATGATTTCCAAGCATCATTTGCCCTGGAAAACTCCAGGATATATGATCAAACATGACATAACTGGCTCCCTTGTTCCTACACTGTATATAAATACTTTAGTTGTAATAGTTCTGAATGAGGAGGATCTAAGCTTAAAATATCTCTTAAGTTCAAAAGAACATAGAATCATGCCCTGTTACATTTCCCTTAAAATCCTCATAGATGTATGCTATGGACTTTATAACCATATTTTATGCAACAAAAATTAATGTGCATAAAATATAATAACTGAAGTCTCTTTTCTTTTCTTGGCTAGTGCCATCTGACCACTTCAAAACTAAAGTTGACTGCTTTGTGGTCGATATGATACAGTGGGCTATGTCGATCTTCTTGAATTTATTGAGCCGTGTTTTACATCCTTATATGTGGTCTATTTTTTGGAAGGTTCCATGGGCTCTGATAAGCATGTATATTCTGTAGTCTTGGCACCTGAAGATGTCTGCTACTTTTAGTTGATCTATGGTGGTGTTATGCTCTGTTATTTCCCCGCTGATCTTCTGTTTGGATGATCTGTCTAGATAAGATAGTGGTGTACTAAAGTCTCCTACTATGATGGAATTGGAGTTTAGTGCTGTTTTGTTTTAAAGTTTGGTTTTATGAAATGTAGTGCAAATATGTTTAGTGCATACATATTTATGATAGTGGTAGCCTCTTGTTTTTCCTTTGATGAGTAAGGGAAATGACCTTTATTGTCTTTTTCAATTACTCTTGATTTAAAGTCTATTTTGTCAGGTGTTAATTTAGTCACACCCACTTGTTTTTTTAGTTTTGCTTGAAAGACCATTTTTCACCTTTTCACCATGAAGAGATTGATGTCTTTAAAGGTGAAGTGTATTTCTTGAAGGCAGCAGATGGAAGGGTCCTTTTTTTCTGATCCACCCTGTAAAGCTGTGAATAGTTAGGGTGAAGTTAAGTCCATTAATATATACAACACTGAGAGAAATTGTTTGATCCATAAAGGTAGCCAGCTCCCAGAGGGTAGACTGTGTAGTGCAGGAAGGTATTACATGAGATGCCAGGGAATTTTGGCCAAGGATATTCAGAGAAAGCAGAGGACATTGATACACAACATTGACCAATGTTATGAGAATGTTAAGGACAATGCTATATATGGCATAGACCAGCAAGCCAAGAAATGCTCATCTGTGAAATAGTGGTGCTAAACCTAGGTGGGTTATCAACAGCTTGCTGATTGGCTAAAAGATCTACTCAGTGGCAAGAAACTCTTTGCTGAAACCGGGAGCCAAGGCAAATGCTATGGAGATCAATAAACTGGAATCTAAAGAGAAACCCCCATTGACCAGGGCTCTACAGAGAGGCTACACCCATGAGAATATAGCCATGTTGACAATGTTGATGTCATTTAATGTGTACTGATCTTACCCTCTGTTGGAGATTCTATTTGAATTTTTCCAAAAGCAGTGAGAACCACGGACAACCCAATTCCACCAGCAGGATCTGGGATGATGGCTGACACACAGGGTAGGAAATGAACCACCCCTAACTTACCATATAGGGCCCAAACAAAACCTTTACGGAAGGGGTGATATGAGCAAGAGTGCTACCTCCACAGCAAGTCAGAGAATCTATGAAAGGGTAATGGAGACAGACACTGAGGATACCCAACACAGTCCAAAGCACAAACCCAGAGACTCTTAAGATCTCAACAGTAAAACAGAGTTAACTCAGGGAACATTGCAGAAGACGTGGTGGAAAGATTATAGGAGCCATGGTGTGGGAGAATATCCAGAGACATTGTCTCCTTGTCAGCAACACACAGAGAAAAAAATAACTGGCTATTGCTTGTACAATCCATAACCCCCTATCCCATGGACTGGTCCAGCATTTTCACTGAGGAGGGCCTGAAGCAGGTTGGGGAAAGGGAGGATGGAAATGATGGTACCATAAAAAACATGTTATTAAAATGTACCTAATTATTAAAAACAAATATGTTAAAATTAAAAAAAGTTTACGTATTTGAATATTTAACACTATTTATTTAATTATATCTATATATCTTTTATAGTACCTGAACATTAAAAAATTATCAGTATTATTTTAGATTAGTAATCACTATTTAAATTTGTCCATTTTCTATTATTTTGGTTTTACTTTGTTTTATAGGACATTGAGGCTAGAAACAACACCATGCAAGTGTAGCACTATGGTCATGATTTATGTAACAAACTGGCTATGCTTTGTAAGAATAAAATACTAAGTAAATATTCATTATTATATTTATTAAGGTAGGCTAGGCTGTTATTTAAAGTAGTCAATGGCTCCATCACACAAAGGATATTTAATACCATTAAAATTTATTGTTACTTTGAGTGATATATATATTACCCCCCTCTATGGCTCAGGGCACAAAGCATGTAGGGCTATAAAGAATCTGAAAGGCAGAGGATGGGGAGAAAGTCTGCGGAAAACAGTGCTTCAGGTATGGTATGACCTTACATTCATGACCTCACAGTAACTGTTGCAACCTTCACAAGACCTACACAATACCGAACCTAATAGTATTCCATCATGAATAACAGAGGAGAGAATGAGGACCTATCCTTCCCAGAAGAGTTAAAGCAGTTATTGGTGACTGGGATATAGGAGACATTTTATGCATTTGTGTACCCAATGAAAGTATCTGCATGCCGTGGTTAATATTCCCTAACTGTGCAGGCATCCCTAGTTAATTAAGTTCAGGAGGTCAAAACCACATACAAGAAAAAAAGAAAAAAAAGAGACATCAGAGTCAAATAGGGAGAAGTTTAAAAAAGAGGATAAATTCTGTGGAAGTGGGATGGACTGGTGGGCAATAGAAGGGAATGGAAGAGGATTATGGTCAAAATACATGTAAAAGAATGAAACTAGACCCACTCTTCTCACCATGCACAAAAATCAACAGTACATGAGTGAAAGTCCTCAACATATGACCTGAAACTCGGTCTGCCACCATGAGTAGGCTGAACATACTTCCTACTGGGAGAGAACAGGTAACCAAGAAAGGAGCACTTGTGCAATGGAGGAGCCAAAACCTGGGGGAGGCAATCAACAGCTTTTAATTCACCCAAGTAATCCACTCAGTGATGGGGGGCCCTTAACTGGAACTGGGGTCTAGAGAGAATACACTGGGAATGAAACTCTTGGTCCCCCAAAGAGAAATGCACTTTACAAGTGATTTACAAAGAGCTACTAACAATATAATCTACCGAATTCAGAAATGTGTATTTAGTTAACCTATACTGATCTCACTCTCCGAAGGAGATTCTTTTTGTATTTTTCAGAAGGCAGAGAGTGAGCTGTGGCTTATCCAACCCTACCAATGAGCTGCAGACTGATGGCTGACATCCTGGCAAGAGATGAGCCACACCAGATCTTCCATGAAGGATCCATATAGAACCTGAAGACAGTGGTGGGATAAACAAGAGACTCAAAACCACAGCCAATCAGTCAAAAAATCAGAGAGATACCAACGAATTTCAACACAACCTAAAGCAGAAGTACAGAGACTTCTAAGCCTCTAAGACCTCAACAATAAAGCAGACTTAATACTCACCCACTGTGACTCAGGGAACTGAGACGAAGAGAGGGTGGAAAGACTATAAGAGGCATGGTGGGTGAGAACTCCCAGAGACATGGACTCCCTCAGTGACATCATACTAAGGCAGGTGGAAGTGGGCTAACTCCTAGGCTATCCATAACCCCCTACCCCATGGACTGATCCAGACTGCCCACGAAGGAGGATATCCAGCTGATTGGGGATGGGGAAGAGGGACATTGGGAAACTGGGGATACCAACTCATTATTTCCTCATTAAATATATTTAATTATGGATAATAAAAAATAAGAAAAATTTGATATTTAACTCATGTAGATTGAGGTAAGGTCTCTGCATTCTTTGCATTTCCTACAGCAGTGAACAATATGCATATTTTCTTTTTTTTAATGAGTAAGCCTCTCTCACTTCCATTCTATTACCAGCTAGGGAAAACTCTGGGGAGGCAGAGTAGGAGGGTCACCGTGAGTTCAAGGCCACCCTGAGACAACATAGTGAATTCCAGGTCAGCCTGGGCGAGAGGGAGGTCCTACCTCAGAAAACAAAACAAAACTAAACTAAACTAAACAAAAAAAAGTGCTCATGTAATGAAATATGGTCCACCAAGAGAATCTCATTTGCATATAACAAAATTATCTAAAAGGTTAGTGCAGAAAAATCCCTCACAGCAGTGTCAGAAAACCTGTGAAAGTTTAATGGAGACAGACACCAAGGATACCCAACACAGTCCAAAGCAGAAATACAGAGACTCTTAAGATCTCAAATTAAAACTCACCCACCAAGATTCAGGGACCTAAGCAAAAGAGGGGGTGGAAAGAATGCAAAAGCCATGGTGTGGGAGAATATCCAGAGAACATACAAAGAAAAAAAACTGGCTACTTCTTGTAGAGTTCATAACCCTCTGTCCTATGGATTCCACTGAGGAAGGCCCTAGTGTTTGGGGATAGGGAATAAGGTAATGGGGTACCATCATAACACAACACTTGATTATTCAATGTATCTAATTATTAATACTAAGTGAATTTTGAAAAAAAAGGAAAAGAAGAATATACAAATTAAAAAGGTATATCATACACAGCATGCCCCACATGCTACCAAGTATTAATAAATTGCATGATAATGAAGAGATGAGGTTGTTATAAAACTTAGGAAAGCATAAATATAATGGTAAAGTGAGCAAGGAGGTACAGTTACTGGTTAAAAACGATACACACAGCTGCACTGTACTTTTCATACAGAAGTTTTGAGTATAAACAAGATGTGACTAAATCAGGTGATTGAAGGAAAAGACCTGCTGGAAGGTATAAAGGCAACCACAGTGACTGAGGTATAAACTGCAAACTATCTGCAGAAATCACTACTGTATCTGACTGAACTGATAATAGGTATAAAAATCTTTGGAGGCTCAATATATTAATTTCTTTGTAAATACTTTTAGTATATAAGAAAAAAATTAGGTCTAGATGAAGTCATTCTGTGTTCCTTCCATATTGTTTCACAATTTCTTCTAAGTTGCATCTTATTTTTCGGTGTTTAGCTTTGGTAGGGTATTTTTATATCTACTCGACAGTGATAATTATTCCCCTCACAAAAATGTGGCACTTTTTTTTAAAAGAACTTTGCAACAGACTGTGTGCTACTATTCCTTCATTAAAACTGTTAAATGGAATTGCCAATATTTACTGAGAAGGGTTATAAAGGTGCCATTTATCACTTCTAAAGGTTTATTATTGTAAAAATAATCATGTGCTCAGAATTTTAAAATGTGAATTAATAGTGTATTGGGATAATGTTTTTATAATTATTATTCAGAAATACCCTCTTATGACCCATATACATTTGAAGACAAAACTTGACAAATGTTTATCAAATGAATAAATGCTCAGAGACTGTGGAAATAAGTAAATTTCAAATCAGTGAGTAAATGTCTGATATTTAAAAGAAGAAATGCAGATAAAAATATTAGATCATGAGCTCTAAGGCACACAATCTGTTGGAAAGATGGGTTGTGTATCTTTTGTTGCAATAATATATATGCAGTGACTACTATAAGAACATATATTTGTGTCTATGCTACCCATGGTTGAGAAGGGGCAAAGGGAAGAAAACCTGTGATTCTGTGTTGGTGGAGTGTGGAAATTTCTCACCAGGCCTGGGCATCATTGTGATTGTGATAAATTCAGACAAAGCCACCCAACTCAGAATCTTTAAAAGGTACTATTGATTGATCATCAGTAATACAAGTTATCTTGACATGGGCAGACCCTAACACAAAACAGACAACATGTAACACCCAGCAGAGATCTCCAACAAGATTATCCAGTACCACAAAGGAAGTCAGCCATGAAAGATTAGAAGAAACCCATGACACAGAAACCCAAAATGAAATGTAAGCAAACATTTAAATGAACTTAATGAAACCATTAACAAATGGATATTGGAATGGGGAGAAACTGGTGAAAGTGTAATCAAACAGAAACGCCAAGAATGAAAAAAGGAAATGAAAGAAAAGGCAGCAAAACCAATGGAAATTACAAATCAAAGGATGGCTCAGTGAATGGGAAGAATGGAATCAAAAAGAATTCAAAGCATCAATTAAAGAAATGGAAGATAATAAAAAAATACCTCAAGGTATCTTCTGGTTAAGATAGTGGCACAGTAGCCATGCCAAAGTAACTGAGGGAGAAAAAAAAAAAACTCACAAAGAAACACAGTATACACTCTTCCACCAAAAACTGAAGGTGTGTAAGAAATTTTTAGCCCCAGGAGAGAAACAGGAAAGATCCAGAGTTTAGCAACCACATGTCCAGCTAGAAATCACTCACGTAATTGGCTCCTGCAGCTGGTTAGGGGGAGCCAGCTACAAGCACCTGAGACCTACCTGTCTCAGCTAGAGCAGCATTGGGAGAGGGTTTCCACTCACACTGATATTACAAAATCCAACAATCTGAAGAAAAGGACATCTTTGACTAGCCCAGCAGCACTGGAAGGATAAGTGCTAGGGAGCAGCTGTGCACCAGCTTCAGACACCATCCTCTCCCCCAAACGCCAGCACCTGGAGACCTGGGGAACCCAAGGTACCAGAGAAGCCCAGCAACCACACACATCCAGCACAACAAATTAGAGTAGCAGACCCCATGGACCCAACCATCCTATCAGAGCCTACAGCCCAACAAAGGGGAATCAGCCTCATACTCAGTTGAGACAAGTAAGCAATCAGAAAAGGTAATAGAGCCGTCTAGAGTTAATCGATGTATCTTTTGTCAGTGTTGCCATTCTTAAATAATCTGGGGTTTTGAGAGAGGATTTGTCATGTTTGATTTCTGTTGATTTATAGTGTCTTTTGTCTTTTTGTTCTGTCTCTTTGAGAGCCAGGTCTCACTCTGACAGACTGACCTGGAACCCAGGATACACCAGTAATCTCAGCCTCTCAGACAACAAGATAAGGGTGTGAGTTAACCCTTACCCTTAGGAACTATGGCTTTGTCAGATTACCTGTTTAATTCTACTCCTTCATAAATACTCTCTGCTAGTCTTGTTTATGAGTGTATATTGCCCAGTTGAGTATTAGAACTGTATTTCACTTCACCCGCTCTACTAGAATATTTTCATAGCAGGCAATGGTAACTCACTGGGTGACTTCTGTTGTTAATCTCAGAATATAGGCTCCTATGCTGAAGATATATAACTTTTGATTTGCATATCTAAGAATACAGCAGATAATTAGGAAACCCATATATTGAATTAATTCAAGATACAAAATTTCTACATTATAATACAAAAACACAAAAAATCAAGATAATATAATTCCACCAGAGACTATTAATGCATCAGAAATGACCCTTAGTGAGACTGACTTAGTGGAATTCCTGAGAAAGAATTCAAAAGAATGATTATAACTATGTTCAAAGAAATCACACAATGAATCAAAGAAGAAAAGAAACTCCAGAATTAGAACACAGGAAACCAACTTAAAGAAGTAAGAAGGTCTATATAACATATTTGTAGGGAAATAAAATTGTAAAGAAATACCATCCATCTTACCCCTGTCAGAATGGCAATCATAAAGAAAACCAACAACAATTGTTGCTGGCGAGGATGCGGGAAAAAGGAACCCTCATCCACTGCTGGTGGGATTGTAAACTTGTTCAACTGCTATGGAAAGCAGTGTGGAGACTTCTGAACAGAATGGACATAGACCTTCCAATGGACCCAGCTATCCCTCTACTAGGCATCTATCCACAAGGTGTCACGTCTCGACACAGAAACATTTGTACAACCATATTTATAGCAACTCAATTCATAATAGCCAAGAATTGGAATCAACCAAAATGCCCATCCATGGAGGTATGACAGAGAAACTGTGGTATGTTTACAAGATGGAATTTTACTCAGCTGGAAGGAAAAATGAAATATCGAAATTTAGGAAAAAATGGTCTGACTTCGAGCAGATCTTACTAAGTGAACTATCAAAAGAACAGAGAATCGAACGCCACATATTTTCCCTCATATGTGGTCCTTAACCAGGATAACCATTTTCTTTATGCAGACTAGTAGAAAGAAGTGAGACGTTATGAAAGAGGGGTAAGTGATGGGGGAGGGGAATGGCTTAAGCATGAGGATTAACCATATTGGGTTCAAAAACATAAAATCCTCAGGAGCATACTGTAACCTATTGAGAAAGTAGTGCAATAATAATATAGGCTATTTATAATTCACCTTAGTCCCAGATCATACCAAATGGGGAAAAATTTGAGGTGTTTTCATTAAGCTCTAGAAAAAGACAAGGGTACCCACTTTCACCACTACCTTTTAACATAGTTCTTGAAGTTTTAGTTCAAGCAATAAGACAAGAGAAACAAATAAAAGAGCAAGTAAAATAAAAGAGCAAATAAAATTAGCAAGGAAGATCTCAAAATAGCCCTATCTGCAGATGACATGATTCTATATTTAAGTGACCCAAAAAATTCCACCAAAAAAAACTTCTAAAGATGATAATCCCTTTCAGTAAAATGGCAGGCTACAAAATCAATACAGAAAAATCAGCACCCTTCGTATATGCCAAAGATAAACACATGGAAAAAGAGAAAACTGAAGCTATCCCATTTTTTCATAACCACAAAAAATTAAAAACCTTGGAATATCACAAAAAAGGAAGTGAAAATGTATACAAAGAAAACATAAAGGCACTGAAAGGAGAAATTGAGGATGACCCATGGATTAGAAGGAAGAATATTTTGAAAATGGTCATGTTAGATGTATTATAAGTATTTGAAGTGGAAAATCTTAAAAGAGTGGTGTGACTTGTTCAATATGATATAGCCACAGCAAAGTTAAATGAAAAACAGAACATATAGACCAATGGATAAGCTCAAATTTTCTAGCACACACTAACAAAATTTTATGCAGGTTCTTTCCTCCATCTTCCTCAACCCACTGAACAAGTACTGTTCTCAGAACTGATTTACCAATTTTATTTCCAAATAGTATTTCTGTGATGGTTAAGTTTTGTTGTCAAGCTGGCCTTTCAAGTAATCTTGGGTGGGTTTCTGAGGATGTTCACAGGAAGGCAGCATCTCAGTTGGGGGCAGGATGTAAGGAAGCTCAAAGGAGCTAGAAGTAAACATCCATTCCTGTGTGGGCAGTACAGGAAGCCATTAAGTCTGGGGAAGGGTTGTAAGACCCCACCCTTAGGCTATATAAAGGGGAAGAAATTCTCTCCTTGGCCCTCCTGCCTGTTTGCTGTTCTATGTGTATGGTATTGGTGATGGGTTTTTCTCTCTGCTTGGACCTGTGAAAGGGGAGCAGCCTCTTTTGCATTCTGGAACTTCCCCTGTTTCTATAGTTACAAATAAATCCTTTCCTCCCATAAACTCTGCCTGGTTTGGAGATTCATCCCAGCTGTGTGTGGCTGACTGCGGCAATTTCCTAAGTTTTTACAAGCCATTGATACAATGTATTATTATTTGCTACTTTTAAATAGATCATGGACTAAATATCTGGAAAGATTAAATGTTTCATGTGAAAGCCTGTCTGCTCTGCACTGATAAATAAAACTCCACAAACAGCAATGGTTATAATCTGAGGTATCTTCTAATATATACACTGTATATTCATCAAGCTAAAATACATTTAAGTCCAAGTATAAACATACTAGCACATTACCTTGTGCAATCCTCCCACCTCCACCAAACCACTGAACAAGTACAGACCACAATGGTCAGAGGAGACTTCACAAGCCCATTCCCAAAAGACATCATTTCATATGAATATTAGCAAAAAATAAAGGAAAACATATTTACAAAGTGATATTTTACTATTGCATTTAACATGTGCTGGACACTTCTAAACATCTGGATAGACTAGAAGTTTCAAGTAAGGACTCAATAAACTTCATACATATAACTTCAGTAATAATTAGAAAGTGTCTTCAAAACTTAAGCATTCTGCCCCACACCCCTTCCATTCTCTACCAGATCAGTGGGCTATCATGCTCAAAACTTTCAGAAGACAATCTCTCCTAGGAATTATAACACAAAATGTATGAATTTACTAAATCTACTTTTGTCATACGCTGGCAAACTCTTCAACATCTAGAGATTGAATGCTGTGAATTAAGACTCCTTTGTCCTTTACATACACTAAATACACAACAAAGTAAAGCAAAATGGGACAATGGTTCGTTCCTCTCCCTCACCGTGATCATATCAGTTTAACAGTGTTCCTTTCTTTCCAAGAACCTGTTCCCCAACATGATGTGTACCACTCAATCCAGCTTTGACAATTCACACTCAAAACAATAATTCATACGAATTTTAACAAAAAGGTGCTTATAAAATGTGTTATTTTTCTATTCTACTTATTTGAGGCGTGTCAGAACACTTAGAAAGACTAGATATTACAAAAACAATACTTAGCTTTGTCAACCGTATATACAGTTATGAGGAATAAAATATGTACACAACACAATTGTTATAGGCCAAAATTAAAAGTCTTCTGCATAGACAGACAGCCTGCAATGGGGCCTCTTCCTCTAGCTTCTTCTGTTCTGCATTCTCTAACTTATGTGTGAATCCTGGTGTCTAGAGGTGGTCTAACAACTACATTTCTAAAAGTCATCTCCAGAAGATGTACCTGTGATTTACACACACACACACACACACACACACACACACACACACACACACACACACCTGCCCAAACGCCTGCACACACATGGTTTGCTGCCCCTAACCTGATCATACATCAGGCTGCCTCTGTATCTTAAAGAAGGTTCACACAGAGCACACATTTTCTCAAAGGTTGAGGAAAACTGAGAGAGGCTTTTTCATACGCCACGCATAACCTAGTGTGGTGGCAAGAAGCCAGGTCTTCCACAAATATGTCCAGGTGGCCATGTTTCTCAGATGGAAAGAAGACCTCCAGCTAGTGAGCAGGGCACCAACCACTCCATCTGTGAAAACCTGTCTTCATTGGACAGTTGAGTCCTTGGTCAGGTGGAGACCAGTGAAGTGTGAGGCTAGACACCTTGGGGTCAAGGCCAGCTACTGCACCCCAGCTTGAGGCCTGGTGGGCTCTGGGCCAGCAGTGGAGTCCACCTCACTCTGGTCTCCTGCCTGGAGGGCTGGGAGAGAACAGGTCCAGATACCCCTGAGCTCTCTATAAGAAATGTGTGTGTGTGTGTGTGTGTGTGTGTGTGTGTGTGTGTGTGTGTGTGTGTGTGTGTGTTTCTTCTTCTTCTTTAGGTATGGTCTCATTCTAGTCCAGGCTGACTTGGATTTCACTCTGTAGTCCCAGGTTGTCCTCGAAGTCAATGCAATCCTCCTATGCTCCTCTGTGATGGGATCATAGGTATGCACCACCATGCCTGGATCACTTTTTGATGGTAAGGAGAAATATATCACAATTAGGTGACATTTTTTTCATAAACCAAAATTGTGCATGCACACTAGATATATCTATAATGTAAATAGAAGCTGCTGATCTAATTATTTTAATTTAAAAATTTGAAGTAGTATGCTTTTGTTTTATATAATGCAAATATAGTGCATAATTCACATATAGATAAGCATATATATATATATATGTATATATACATAATACACACATAAAATAAGCAACCTATAATGAAATCATCCTCTGTCATGGTTTGACCCAGGTGTCCCCCACAAATGAGTGGGTTATGAATGCTTGATCCCCAGCTCATACACTTTGGGGATTAGAACCTTGTTGGAGCTATATTGTTGGGGACGGGCTTATGGGGGTTATAGCCAGCGTCTCCTTGCCAGCTTTTGGCACACCTTCCTGCTGTTTGCAGGGCTGTGGTAGAGGTGATGTTCACCCTCTGCTCATGCCATTGTTTTCCCTGATAGGATGGAGCTTCCCCTGGAGTCTATAAACCAAAATATACCTGTTCCTCCACCAGCGGCTTTTGGTTGGGCTCTTTTCTGCAGCAAGGAGAAAGCTGTCTACAACATCCTCAGAAAATTAGGAACATATATTACAACATCATATCTGGTGAGCTTCATTTTAAAATGTTGTTGGATGGAAGTTTGTTTTACTTTAATTATACAACTAGAGAGAGGCTGACATGATTCCCATGGTATATGTTCTACTAGGATAGAAGTGTAAAGTTCAAGAAATTTAAAAGAAAGGATAATGACTACACAGGAGGACTGGAGTGGCATCTCCGTGGTTACATGTGCTTCCTCTCTCAGCATGAGAGCCTGATGTACATAAAACCGCCTGAATGCATATCTTCAGATCCTAAATAGCTGGGCTTGGGCACACAAGCCTGTAATTCCAGACCCAAAAAGAACAGGAGAGACCAGGTTTCTCAGGTATTAAAAGTCCTGAAATCAGTAGGAGACACCTGCTCAAAACGAGTTTATGTGGAAGAGTGATAGGGAGCCAGACACTCAATGATCTGCTCTGTTCACTACAGAAGTGCTCCCCCACCCCCTCCACATGATGCGAACACCACATACACAAATGAAAACACACACACACACAAACACACACACACAGAATACACAATACACACAATAAAAATGTTGAAGTGCAGAGAGGTTTGAATAGTGAATAAAAAAAGAAATTTGGAAACATTCTTGAATATTGATTCTTGAATATGTTTATTATTATTATTATTATTATTATTATTATTATTATTATCCACAGTGAGTTACATTGTTTAGTGGTTATCCCCAATTCCTCATTGCCCCCTTCCCCATCCCCAGTCTTTTTATGTGTGGTTTGATGAATAAGAAAATATTCTTATGAACCTAAGGAAAAACTCAGAAAATGAAAAAAAAAAGATATTTTCACAAGTTCTTATAAAGAAGGAAGCAAAAAAATATAGAATAAACACATTACCAAGAAGGAAAAATTAAATATATTAATAAAAAGAATGACAAAAGACAGATAAAATAAGTGGAGTACCTGAAAATGACAGTAAAAGGGGCAAGAGAGTCACTTTTCAAAGGATGTTTATAGGGTACTGATTAACATAAACAGAAATAAAGTAAAATATAATATTAGAGATGTTTGAAAAAGAACATGAACATATCAAATATATGTAAGCTGAAGAGATGATGGTGGTAAAGAAAATTCACATGTCCAGGGAACTATGGAAATCCCCCTTTTTAGTATAACTGTAACCCAATGAAATGAGGCACAGAAGTATGGCCAACAGCACGGTGCCTCCATTAACAGAGTGCCATTGGTCCAACTTAGCTAATATTATTCCTTTCCTTGTCTATGTCTCCGTCTCTTCACCTGCAGCTCTGCATTAAAGGAACAGCAACCTTGGAGGAAGAAAAGTCATCCTTCCTTCATCATGAACACTTCTGTCTTGAAAACACTGCAATGGCAAGTGTTTGAGGAAATTTCAGGAGAACATTCCTATGGAAATGTTACCATCCTCCGAGGTTCTAATTTTCTACTCTCAGATATTGATGAGCTTTTTACTAAAAGAAAGACATCTACAAGGGCACAATTCAAATTTAATAGAGCAGAAAAAAAAAGGTTGTATATTTTTAGGTCAGACCACCATGCCTAGAAACTGTTTAATGTCTTTAATTAACTTACTTTTATTTAACCCCTGATTGGTCTCCTGCTATGCACAATGTACATAGTTCTTGTGCTGGTTTCCACCCTTAAATTTTTAGGAAAAAAACCACATCCTAATTAACTTAATTACTGTTTAATTCACACGGAAAAGTGGAAGAATTATTAAAAGTCATTTGTTGAGAGAAGCTGAGTAAAAAGGCCCAGAATTAGAGCTAAGAAACTGGAATTTAGTTTAAATAACATTTGTAATCAAGTGTTTAATCTTTGCTGCAGCATAGTTATCCTCTGCACGTTTCCTTGAAAGGCTTAATGGTACAAGGGGCTAAGAGCACCAAAACTCAAGGTAGAATGTGTTTTTCTATACTTTCTTCAAGGTGAACTAATGTAATACACTTGGAATAGCTATTTTATCTCTTTGGGCCATAAATTAGATTAATAGTGATAATAATATTTGTCTTAAGGGTTTGGGGGGATGACTTGTAGTTATTAAGTAAAGAATTTTGACAGTAATTCATATATCTTTTTTGGAAACAGATCAACTTCCCTTTGTACATTTTTCTGGTCAATGCTCACTATTTTTGCTACTGTAGTAATAATAAAGGAGCTTAGCATCTAATGCTTTGAGTGAAAGTCCAGTAGAAAGGAACATGTTGGAGTATTACTGTATTGAGAAAAGGTTGGAACATTCAGGAATCATTACTCAAACACAAGCCATCATAATGTGATACTATAAATACATTTAAAAATACTCACAGGTTGTGTTTATGAGAGATTCTTAAGGGCACAGTATGTAAGACTAATGTCTAGCTCAGAATGCCCAGAGCCTTTGCTTGGAGCATCTGAATGCACGAGATTGGACAACAGAAGCTTTTCTGCTTGCTGCTATTACATGACACAGAGTCCTAATATTCCTATGGAGAGCAGCACTGATTTCTACTAACCTCCCTTGTTCTGTGTGCCAGGGTCTAAAAATGGTTAGCAGAACTGAAAAATAAAATCATAAAGGGGGGAGAGGATGAAGGATATTTTTTGATGTCTTTGTCAGAGAATGGAATCATCTTGAGACTGCAAACCAGTGAGGCAATATACAGCTTCCCCGTGTGTCTGACTTTCCGACTCATGGTGGCTGTTTATTTTCAGAATGACCCTATGGAAAAAGCATCAAGGAGAACAGAGTAGACCTGTCTGCCACACAGGCTCTTATTTGCTTACTATAATAGTTGGAAGAATCACAGAGAAAATCAGTTTCAAAGACATTGACAAACACTCCACTTTATAACAAAATAAAGAGGATCAATTTGAGGTAAGTGAATAGAATCTCCACTAATTGTATACAAAATATACAGAGCCACTGTTACCTTTGCCATGTTCATCAGTAACATAATTATTTAAATTTGTCATTTTTTTCTCTTTGTTTTCTTTTCAAATTTATTTATTGATAATAATTAGAGACATTGTATGAGCACATCTTGTGGTAGGACCCCATTTCCCTCCTCCTTATCCCCAACCTGCAGTGGCCTTCCTCAGTGGGATTTCTGGACCATACTATGGGGTAGAAGATTATGAATTGTACAAGAAGCAGCCAGTTATTTATTTATTTATTTATTTATTTATTTATTTATTTATTTATTTATTTATTTATTTATTTATTTATGTGTGTGTGTTGTTATTGTTGTTGAAGGGGCAATGTCTCTGGATTTTCTACCCCGCCAAAGCTCTTACAATCTTTCTGCCCCCTCTTCTACTTAATTCCCTTAGTCAGGTTGGATGAGTTTTAAGCCTGCTTTATTGTTGAGATCTTAAGTCTATTTATTTCTACTTTGGTTTGTGTTGGGTATCCTTGGTGTTTGTCTCTATTACCCTTTCATAAGTAATCTGACTTTCTGTGGAGGTAGGTCTCTTGCTCATCTTGAAATTTGCTCAAAGTTTTTGCTTGGGCCCAATATGATAAGTAAGGGGTGGTTCAGGTTTACCCACCATTCTAGTTTCCACATATGATTCATCTTGCCTTAAATTCTTGAATATAATGAAAAATCCAGGCATTTATATTTCTCTAAGTTACCTTATTCTCTGGAAATCACATTCTTTAAAAATAAAGCACATTGCCTTTGTGTTAAGAAAGGAAATGGTATTTTAAATATTTCTTTAGTCAGTCATTACCATACTTTATTACAGTTCAAGACATTTGCAAATAATCTTTCTTAAAATTCTCATGGGACTTTTTGTCATTCCTACTTAATACAATTATGTGTGTCTTATTTTATGGAGCAGAATAAATAATGTTATTTATTCAAACAGATTTTGATGGCATTCACCTTTGATAGACCTTGCATCTCTCAAAACTATTGGACCTAAAACAATGTGAAGTAAGTCGTACATACTGATTAAACAAATTTGTTTATCCCAAAGTTTACAGAATACATTTAGGACTCCTTTATCTCAGCCTGATTTTGTTGGAAAGGTTGTATCTAACCTCCTAAGTTCTGTTGTGAATGTATGTGTGAAAAACTATTTGAATGGGCATTTGGGAACAGAGATAGACTTAGAACCAGAGAAAATACAGGCAATCACCCCAGGCTCCAGCAGAATCACATTTATTCCTGTTGATATTTCAAGACTACATTGATGCTAACTTTGAGTTTAAAGAGAAGCCATTCTGAGAGCAACAAAATGATGACCTGATGGAG